>JAWQFJ010011193.1:0-10000 GCA_034096865.1 Theodoxus fluviatilis
CTTGAGAGCACATTCGTAATGTATTACAGTTTATATCATGACAATATATACCCATGTGATGATCTGTATACTTGAGTACATAAATCCTTAAGTGTTTATCTTTATCATATCATTCTCAAATATGGCAACCTGACAGTCCGCTGGAGTTTGTAAACGGTTGTAACAGTCAAAGAAAAACGATGAAAGTAAGTACCTGATTTAATTTGCGTCATACAATAATCTCACTGTGCCATTCGTTGATAGACGAATCACTTTTGGAATTCATCCATGGCGACTTGAATGGTAGGGAGCCTGATCGCACACAAACATCTGTGTCCTAATGCATGGAAAGTTTGTCAGTTCATGGTCGGCGGGGGGGGGGGGGTGGGTGGAAAACTAGTTGCGCATTTAAGATATCTCAATAACCGGGTCCGCTTAGACAAATCAGCTAATGTCAGCACAATCTGCCTCTAGGACCTTCGCACTTGGAAACCACAGGTGCCTTGAGGGTTGCTGCTCCCCCAGGGTATTGAGGCAGATAGACTTTCAAAGTTAGTAGAAATTCCGTCTCCTCTCGCGGAAGCCCGCGCCGACGGCTATTGTAAAGCCAGGGGCAGGTCAAAAGGCCACATACAGGGAGGCTCATTCCAGCAGGACAGTTAGGGCATCTGTATTGTGCTGTCTGTCTATCATGACACATACAAGGAAACGTGATTGCCAAGTTTGATGCCACGTCTCGTCTCTCATTCTTTGGAGGCAGTGAAGGGGGGACGAAGACACGCACACCGCTCTTTACAACCTCTCTGCCTGTTCGAGCCATGCCACCACTTCCCGCCACACTAGCACACCAAGCTTCACTTGATAGAATGAAAAGGGAAGACACCGCGTCTAATTCACTTTTGACTAGAAAGTCCTACGTTCTTGCGGAATAGCGAGCGCCTGCTGTTGTCGTCTTTTGCACTGTTGAAATGGCAGGCCATCATTACCTTTCTGCCACCACGCTTCAACAGTATCTCTCTATGTTTTTGAGTGCGTATCTAGTGCTACTCACTCAACGGAACAAAGGACATATTGGCTGAAAAAGATAGAATTTTCCGTTTTCGGGTATCAGTATTGATGTCACCACCTATCACTTCCCTCATCGTTTACCTTGTACTTTAATTCAGTTATGGGGCTGAAGTCTGCTTATACTTTGCGAAACATATTGGATGTGGTATATCTGCCCTGATTATGGTGGACACTGACAGTAGACTTTGGAAGAATAGCGTGAGGAAAATCTGTGGGGGAGAAAGGTGTGATAAATATTTGCAGTAATCTTTTCTCAGCGGAAAAAACATTTCTGCATAAAAATATATGGCCATACAGTCTGTTGGTTGGTATTTAGCAGCTCATGTTCACAGGACTTTAATGTTTTATTCCAAAATAAATCCGTATCAAATAAATACATTTTGTCATAGCTGCTGTTGTAACAAATCAGAAAAATATTTGTTTAGCTCCTCAGTTATCTCATTTTGTTAATGTTCCTATTAATTAATAAATAAGTCTGAATAGATGTGTAGCAGTTGCTCTGCTCACGTATGCTTTGATTTCACTCTGACCAGAGAGATGAAGCAACTTAAGAGCAACAGCATGAGTGCAAGATCAGGACCAGCTTGGAGGTTGACATTTCAGCAAAGCATCCACTCTTCTGGCATGAAATCGATAGAGTGGACTTTTTTCACAGTGAAGGTCTCGGGAGCTACAAAGCGAAGTATTGATGCTCGGAATTTGACGTTTAAATTGCCTTTTGAACCTCGAGTCCACACTCTCTTTTGCGGGGTTTTACTCTGACAATGCGAGCTGAAGTGCAGTGGAAGTCAAATCCATCACAAGTGAAAGGTGTGGCACTTACAAACACCTGTGCTCCTCGTGGCTATTGATTTCAGCTGCAGACGTTTGTCTCTATGTAAAGCACTGATTGACAGGCTTTTCATATGAGCAAAGATTTAAAATGCTAATGACCAGAGGAATTGTTGACAAGTTTCTCTTTTCCACCGTAACTTTCTTAAGGGTTGCAAACTTGCACAGCAATGGAGGTTATGAAAAAATATTTCACTCACTGTGCATACTGTATCTCAGTTAAAGCTGTTGTTCCAGTCTTTTCTCATGGTCTATGCTGAACGTAAGCAGTATCATGGTTGAATTTCGATTACAGTCAGACTTAAGTGGAGGTAATTACTTAGACAATTAGACATATTGCAACAACGTTTCATCATCATTGCTGTTCATTGTGTCAGACTAGTAAATTTCGTGTCTGACTAAGCAGTCAGAATACAGGTTCGCCATGTGAACAAGGGGTAAAATGTATTGAATCATGTACTCTCTCATTGTTTTTTGAATGCCTGTTCGTTTTCCTGAAGACAGTGTGATATTCATATATGTGACTACTGCTACAAATGTGTCTCGATTTTGTGGACAGATTCCAACAGCTGGACTGCAAACACAGAAACTGGATAATTAGTCATCCGGTTCCATGTAAAATATGTACATTTTGACAAATAACGTGTGTGACAGTGCCCTTAAATACAACATCATGATTTCACAAAGGTAGTGTAGTGAAGCAAATAATTTCTCCAGCATGCAATGGTAAAGAATTGAAAATGAAGCGAAGTGATATTTGGTGGCTAGTGGGTGTTGTTTCGATTGGCCAGAATGCACTTCAGGAATAATAATTTTTGGGGGTAATTTCCCCTTCTTTTGATTGTTGCTTTGACAACGGCAGGCACACGTGAAATCGATCTCTTAGAAAAGCCATGCTGTCCTTTTGGCAACACCTGTACCCACTGCAGGCATTGTATTCCACGCTAGACTGCAAATTCTGTAGTGATACGAGCAATACGTGGTTTATTTCAGCAATGGTACTGAGAATTTCATGATAAAGTGGTTTGTGTTTTCTCCAAAATATCACAGAACACATTCAATACTTTGTTAACATATGTGATAGTGCATACTGATGCCAGATTTAAACAGAACTATCATTAAAAAGCACGTGTGTTGCGTTTCAAATTGTGTTGTATTACTGCACATTTGTCTCTGCAAAATGTTCAATTTCCTTACGTTTGAGTTTGGCTCCTTCTGTAAAACAATTTCGTTTAAGACTAATTGTTCGTAAACAATTTAATATGTACTTATAACATAATTTTAGCATTCTTGTGAACCTTCTCTTACATCCAGATAAACTGCCGTAGCTAACAGGGAAATATATTCAAACTTCGGATTGCAATAATTCAGTCAGGCAACCTTGTGTTTGGCAGCTGTAGACATGGGGTGAGTTTTAATGGAGGTTTGGCTTTTCGAGGGTGTATGGCGAGATATTGATTGCCAGGAAAGCATTTCACAATCTACCTGCTTTAATGTCCTAGCGTCGCTCTCGCCTTTAAAGGAATTACTTTGACAGCGACATGCTGACGCTTGCCTAAGGTGGGACTCTCATCAAGTCCTTAGCGGTGGCGGTTAGGAACACCTGGACTCACTGGGGGCATGGAGTTCATCCACCATTTCTTGCTGCCTAATATGTCGTCGTAGCGTTCCCTCTAAATGAGCAAAATATTTTATACGTTTACGCTGGAGAAACCTTCTCACATATTATCTTCATGGAAATGTTGAATGTTAAAACATTTGCAGTTGAATCCTGAAAGCATAATTACTCTAAGTTGTACCTTCAGAGTTTTTCGATAGTAAAAACAAACACTGTGAAATATACCTTGCCCAGTGATGTATGTGCATTTAGAAATACATTTTGACCATTCTTTTACTATTTGTTTTTATATGAGCAGATTAAAGGTAGACAATCATACCTAATTATGTAGAAACTGACCATGCAAATATGAACCGCCAAAAAGAATTGTTCAAGCACCCATATGCTGTCTGTTTCTCCAGACTCCCTGTCTAACTCTTTTTATTTACCCGCATTTCAAACACTGCTCCCACCCACCCACCCCCACCCCTCCACCCCCACTTTTAAAAAATCTATCTCCCACATCCCACCTTACTCCTTTCCCCCACCCTGCCGCTTTCCTTTCAAGATCCACTGGGGTGTTCGCTCAAAATCGGGGAAAGAGTCGGCATAGAAGTATACGGATTTATTATTGTCTTCATTTGAGCCACAAATTCGAATTCGATTTTTATATGATTAATTTCTGAAAAGCTCACCTAGAAAAATGTTAAAACCCGCCCAAACAGGAAGTGACGCGATGTAAGTGCGCTCAACGCGAATGCGTGGAGACAGCATGGCGACATCCAAGCCAAACCTTTTGCGAAAGCGTTGTAGGAAACAGTGTGTTGTAGCAGAATGCACGCTGAGAAGTGATGATTGAGTGGGCATCCATAGATTTTCACGAGACTCATCACTTAATCGACAGTGGGTTCAATTTGCGAACAAATGTCGTGTAAACTTACTGCAGACCAAAAAATCGTTGATCTGTAGCAAGCACTTCGGACCCCACTGCTACCCAGTGTCGCAGCGCCTGGCAGAGGAGATGGGACTGACCAGGAAGCCTAGAGCATTATTGCCAACAGCAGTCCCATCAATACAGAAGCAATTCGCAATATTCTACAGGTATCCCAAAAGTAAGTTTGCAGTAAAGTTCGTAATTGCACTAAGTTGTCAATACATCCAGTTATCAGCAACTGAACAAACAAAAGCAATCGGCAATACTTTACAGTGTCTCAAACGTTACTGTGCAGTATTGGTCCGTAACTTAGAGGACAGATTGACCTCCGGATAACTCGAAACTCCGATTGGCTCGACCGTTTTCTCCGTTCCCCTGCAATGTCGAGCTAACCGGAGTGGACTGTATAATCAAGTCGCACAGTTTGATGTACATTCCTAGAGGAAGAGGATGGTGGTGGAGTAATGCAAGATAGATATAGGATTGTTGAGTAAATGAACTTATGGGTGGGGAATTCTGTTCTAAAAGAATGCCAAATATAATTTTATTCCAGAAATCATTTTTCGACCCTTAGCCTTACCATGTCGTCGAGTGTAGTTGATCCGATACACTTGGATGTGGACTGATGTTGTCTTCTTCTGAGACATCTGCATCGCTGCAGTACAGATCGTCCCGATACGGCTGAATGGAGGAACGTGATCCATACGGTGCTTCGATGAAAGTGTCCGAATCGCTGTCGAAGTCGCTGCTTTCGCAACTCATTTGCAGCTTCCAGCGTTCGTCGCCATCTCGCGTTGGAAGTACCTAGGAGACGTTGCGGTCTCGCGCATGCGCACGAATAGTGACTAGTTGGTTTTGTTATGCCAGCTGAAAAATATCAGTTTTACAACGCAATGTCTCGCAAACGAAAAGTATTCTGACTAAACGAACTTTACCGATAGGTTGAACTGTTCATAATGTATCTCCCAGATAGCATGAAAATGTTTTAAAAACATTTTTTTTTGTTTTCCAGAAACGTTTGAAAAACGTTTGCAGAAAACATTTCCAAAATATTTTCTTGCACATTTTAGTTATGTTTTAGAAATGTTTCTTGTAAACGAAAATCAAACCAAAATCAAACCAATCTAAAACGTTTTTAAAATGTTTTATAATGGTTTGAATTTGGTTTCTTTTCCGTTTACAAGAACCATTTCTAAAACGTTAATGAAATGCACAGGGAAACATTCTGCACATGTTAATCAAATGTTTCTGGAAAACATAAAAATGTTATTAAAACATTTAATGGCACAAAAAGCAAATTCTGGAGGATGTGCTCAGATTAGTAATAAATCAGGACCAAAAAATATTTATGTATTGACATAAACATATATTTATTTCCGAATTTGACAAGAAAGAAATGTGCATATCATAACGATATATGCACAGTAATCATGAACAAGATGAAAATATTGCAGATTTGTATTGCATGTGCCTCGGGGCATGTCATGGGCAACTTTAATTTTAAAATGGAATTGAATATTACAATTTTCAAAATCTAATTTCCAAACCAAAAGAGCTACAGAAAATCTGATTGCAAATTTTACAATTGGCGCGCCTCAAGGATGAAAAACAAAACAAACTGTCATTGCATTTTATTTAATTTTAAAATGTGAAAATTGCACTGGAATACTCTGCAATGGTTAAAATTACAGAAGATCTGACCACCTTTTTTTATTTAGTGTGCCTCAAGGATGCAAAAAAATAGTTATTCATTAAATTTCTAATTGAATTCAATACATTTAATTAAAATATAAATTTTACATATGTAAGGAAATTACTCAAGAACAAGAAATGCTACAGAAAATCTTATCATAGACATGCATTGAGCATGCCTAGGGGCAGGGCATGCGCAACTGTAAATTTAAAGTTGGATTTAATTAAAGTTAATTCATTAAATTATATATTTTACTTATGTAAGTTTATAACTCGAGAACGTAAAAAAAAGACATCTGACTGCACATTTGCATTGAGCGTGCTTCAAGGTAGGACTTGTGTGACTTTTAATTTTTAATTGAATTTGATTTTAAAAAGTTAAAAAGTAAGATCTGGACCAAAATGTGCGAGATATGGGTTCACCTATGTGTATTAGAGAGAGATACAGAGAGAGAGAGAGAGAGAGAGAGAGAGTGAGAGAGAGAGTGAGAGAGAGAGAGACAGACAGAGACAGAGAGAGAGAGAGAGAGACAGAGAGAGTCATAGAGAGACAGAGAGAGACAGGGAGACAGAGAGAGACAGTGACAGAGACAGAGACAGAGACAGAGACAGAGATGCAGACAGACAGAGACAGGGACAGATTGATTTATTGATTGACTTGTATTGGGGCCGACGACCCAAACAGTTCAATATACAGTTGGAAAATAAACCCCGATATAATACATACATGTAGAGTTACATATGAACATTCCTCATTTTATACAAGCCGTGAACGTGAACACTTTGAACATTTTCCTGCCTGCAATGCTTAATATAGACTGATTTAAAACATTCCGTTTTAAATAGTATATATATATATATATATATATATATATATATATATATATATATATATTCATTAATAAATTCATCCCCAAGACACCTTAATGTAAAAGGCAAGTATGAGAGAGAGTGAATACTCAGAATACGTTATCATCGTCACCATCACTACCACCACAACAGCAGCATCGCAATGCGAATGTCAATGCGCGTAATTTACGGCCATCCTCGTGTTTCAGACACCTCGGGGATGCCTGCAGGACTCGTAGCAACCACAGCGTCCCTGGCAGCCGTCGCCATGGTGGCAGTTGTCGCCCTTGCTGTCGCTCTCCACCGCGCACGCGCAAGGAGCGCTCCTGTGGAGACGCGTCTGACGGCCATTGGTGTCAAATGAAAGCATGGATGAGTTGTCTTCTCATAGCAACCCGAAGTGGATTGTACGGATTCCGGACCCTTCGCGATGTAGACTTTTCCCCAATTACGTATACATGGAGTTTTCATGTATTTCATGTGTGTGCTACACACTGCTTTTCTATATGTGCCCTATATCTGATCAGATAATTACAGTTTTTTCTTTTTAAAATTTAATTCATTCTATTGGTGTGCCTTGCCATATGCATGTTGTGCCTTGTTCATATTTTTACATGGCTTGCAGCTTCTTTGCTTTACTCACTTAAAAATGAGAATTATGTAATTCAGTAAACACATGACCATCGTTTATTGTTTTGTCATTCTGAACACAGAGATCATAGTGTCTCTGACACAGGTTGGTCACGTGACTTCGGCTCCACATTCCATTGATTCTACCAATCAAAATTCAACGTGATCAGAAGACCATTGAGAGTAAAAAGAGGCGATTCTATTTCACTCCAATTATTTATCCCGATAGATAAACACAAATTTGGTGTTCTAATAAAACTAATCTATGAGATTTTCAGGAAATCATTTGAGAACTACTTTTAGCGCGAACGTGTCTATAAGGTTGCAAACTGCCTTGAGCACGTGCGATTGTGTATAGTAATACCAAAGATTATACAGTTATGAATAGTCTTTGGTAATACACGCGATCTTTGGACCTACTATAAACGCAGCAAAAAGGATTCCTATGGGTCCGAGCTGGTTTCGTGAATCTATGGTTATACTCTCGCAAGTAAATGCTTCTGGCCGGAACCTGTGGTCTAACTGCCTTCACACTGTTTGACGAGCTCTACACTTCGATCATTCGGTGTCGACTGATGGAGTCAGTGTTGAACGTTAATCGAATGGAAGTTTCTTCTGTAGGAATCCGTCCGATTCCGAAGTTCGATATTATCGGATAGCTCAGAAGCAGTTTTTCTAAGTTTTATCCTTCTAAGCATACATTAAATTAATGATTCCTCATCAGCAAAAGCACTCAGTGGGTTTCTGTGTGTATCGAAGATTATGCAGACGGGATTGGTTGCCTTACTCGCTCAATGAAGTATAAATATTGCTGTTGTATTCAAAGTCCTTATAATTAGTAGAGTTCACAATATTACACTCTTGTGATTCGAATTTTACCCCATACAAGTTTTACATTCATGGGAAATCGATGTTTAGAAAATGAATTGACGAAAACATGGCTGCCATTATCGAGTGTATCACAACAAGCGGAGGAATACACTCACGATGTGATATGGCATTCAGCGTGGCCGAGACTCTGTGTTCAGAACGGTGGTATGCATGTTATGGAAGATTTAAGGCTATCACGTGACCAACCTGTTGCTGAGACTATATTCACTAGTCTCAGCCACGCTGAATGTTGTTTTGTGTGTTGCTCACATTTCTCTAGCTCTTTTATAAACATCCATACATTGAAATATTGTCTATGTCTTCTCTGAATACCTACATGTATAAGTGTACATTGGGAAACACGTAACTCCCTCCTGAGATATGTAAACCTGTCTGTTGTATGTCCTGAGAATAAAATATATCTGTTCCATAAAGATGCATGCAGAGACGGTGTCATGTTATTCTAGACCGTTTGCCGCCTTTTTCGTATACTACATGTATGTCATGCAACATACTGATTTGCGTATTTTGTTTTGACATTTTTCACAAGTGTGCACGATAGTAATTTTGGTAAGGTTTTTCCAAATAAACTTTTGTTGACAAATTATTGCGTGCCTAAATAGGATGTCTACGTTATTTGGCCGTTTTGACAGACAAGAATATGTTTTCAATAATCGTATCAGTTGCATTCTGATGCAAACTAACAAGGTCTAGCAGTGATAACACAAAGAAATGTTGTTGAAGACGTTCATTTTCTTTCTATCCATGTATTATTTTAACACGATTTCCCCCCTCTGATGCAGCGTGAGAATGTAAGCAATTTTATGAAATCGTAGTGGCTGAAATGCTAGATACACCTACCTGGTGCTTTTGATTTTAGTACCCTGGTCAAAGTTTTTGAATAGATTTACATAATTCATAATAAACAATTATATTACGGCAGAATCATAATATATAGCATTTCTTTCGAACTGTAGCAAACGTATCGAAATGTTTTTTGCAGTATGTAGAACATTTGGCAAAATACATATGTTTGTGAATCGTCTGCAGAAGCAGATACCTTTCATAATTGTTTTTTCTATTGACTTTTTTCTTGAATAAAGGACTTTAGCATCATACTTGTTCCGACTCATCTTGATGCGATGTCTAGGGTGGAAGTTCCTACACCCCCGTCCTCCTTCCCTCTACATGGGTCCTCTGAACAAGCGCGTGTAAATGTGTGTGCAAGGCAATTACATATCCTTAGGTATGTAAGTATGCGCTTGCTGGACCATGCGTTTTCCCAGCATGCATCTGTCTGTTTCGTAAGAGGCGATCAACTAGGGGAATAGTGACTTGACTTGTTCGTATTCCAACCAGTTCAGAATTGTTTTCGCGATGAATGGCTTGATACAGCCTACAGAGGCTGAAAGGCCGTTAAACCCCCTCCATCCCTCCATCAGTCAGTCAATACGTCGATCAGTCTATTTTTCTGCATGCATGTATCCGTCCATTCATTCATCCGTTGGTTTGTTTTCTTCTGCTTTCTTGCCTAACACTGTTCATCTGTC
>JAWQFJ010011193.1:15000-44749 GCA_034096865.1 Theodoxus fluviatilis
TAAAAATAAATTGAAAGACCAAATAAATGGCATAAGCGGTGATGGTAAGATTCAGGAGAAAAGGTTAGGAGAAAACGCAGAAAAGTACCTTGCCAGACTTTTCAGAGACTAAGATGTTGATAGGCTGATGTAACTGCAAAATCTATCATAACTTCAGACGTTATGCATACATCGTACAATATATCTCCAAACATCGACGACCCCTAAGATATGAACTGATAATTTCAGCAAAGTTGTGCACTTTTGATAAAGATGCAAAGTAATCCAGCCATGTTGGCTGTTCTTTAGTCTGCAGTCTCTCTCTCTCTCTCTCTCTCTCTCTCTCTCTGTCTCTCTCTCTCTTTTTCTCTCTCTCTCAGTCCCTATCTATCTCTCTCTTTTTCTTTCACTCTCTTTCTAACTCACTCTCTCTCACTCACTCAAAGATTTTCGTGCTTAATGGCCTTACATAGCCTACAAAGACTGATAGGCCGCAAAACACCAACCAACCAACTAACCAACTCTCTCTCTATCTCTCTCTCACTCTCTGTCTCTGTCTCTCTCTCTCTCTCTGTGTCTCTGCCTCTGTCTCTGTCTCTGTCTCTCTCTCTCTCTCTCTCTCTCTCTCTCTCTCCCTCCCTCTCTTTCTCTTTTCTCTCTCTCTCTCTCTCTCTCTCCCTCCCTCTCTTTCCTTTCTCTCTCTCTCTCTCTCTCTCTCTCTCTCTCTCTCTCTCTCTCTCTCTCTCTCTCCCTCCCTCTCTTTCTTTTCTCTCTCTCTCTCTCTCTCTCCCTCCCTCTCTTTCTTTTCTCTCTCTCTCTCTCTTTCTCTCTCTCTCCCTCTCTCCCTCTCTCTCTCTCTCTCTCACACACACACACACACACACACACAAACACAAACACACTCACACACACGCACACTTACCTACAATCACACACACATTCACACACACACACACACACACACACACACACACACACACACACACACACACACACACACACACACAGGAGGAGATATTCGCAGCCCGTTTCCTTTGCCCCCTATTAAAGTCACTATGAAAGGGAGGACAAACTTTGAGAAGAGTTCATGAGATATTCTCATGCTCTTAGGTGAAAAAAAAACACCCGCACAATGAACCAGGAAAATAGAAAGAGGGTATCTATGTTTCATTGTGTGCAACGTCCATTTGGCTAGAGTAGATAAATCATGCACACACGTACACATACGTTTACCTCTTTCAAATATGAATCATTGTGTCTTAATCAACTAGTTATGTTAACCCTACGCTTTACTTTGCCCTTCCTTAAACTCCTTCACTCACCGGCACTGCCACGGACACGTCGAAAGAGGCGGAAGACGGGGTTCTGCAGACGAGGGCGCAGGTTTTCTCACAAGCAGAGCCATACACCATGGGGTGCAGCGAAGACGAGGGTGCCAGCGTGGCCTTGCCTTCATCCACAGCAGTCCAGGAGTACGTTTCCGTGATCAAGAGCGCTGCAGAAGTTGTGTCAGGCATTTTGCTTGGAAAGGTTTAAGGATAGGGGTTGCTTGGGAACTTGTCTCAGCAGAAGGTAACAAAGGTGCCGTGGAAATACTAGAAACCAGATCCCCAGAACTAGTAACCAGATCCCCAGTGCTAGTAACCAGGAGGGAGACGTCGCTGGATTCCAGTCTATCACCTGGCGAAGAGGTGTGCACAGTGGAAGCTACCTGAGGAAAGGCTGAGCTGGATCTTTGCATGAAAAATTCAGAAGCGGTTGTGACACTGTCCACTGTCAGGCCGCCTGATGTAGCTTCTGCCAGAGAGGTGGACATCTCCAACTGAGAAGTTGCTGCAGTTGGTTGCTCTGTGAATGGCACGAATGTTGCAGTCTCCACTATGGACGGAAACGAAGATACGTCTTCAAGTGACGTCTCAGGAGAAGAAACGAGACTGCTGGGGAAGGACGAATGCCAAGCTGAAGTCTCCAAAGAAGTGGAAGTAACGAATTCTGTTGAACTTGCTTCAGTCACAGTGGTTGTCGACTCTAGGAGTGGTGCGGTGGCTGTAGGTAAAACAAACCATGTCAAGACGGCGGTCTTACTTTCAAATATTCACCAAAAATCACGATGAAAATAATATAGCAACTGTAAAAAAATCCGTCCTGTAGGGCTACATCTAAACCTAAGGGATTCTTTTTGTCATGTTTGACCCCCAAGATATAGGGCGTCGGCTCTCTATTGCGGAGGGCCGCTATTGCGGGGGGCCGCTATTGCGGGAGTTTTTTTGTCGAAAGTTCTTAAGGCCATTTTGATTCTTTTGTCCTAAAACGCCTAAAAACCCATAAAATGATTGTTACTATTTTTGAAAAAACTTAGATAGTTTTTCGGGTTTTACCGATAGCGCTCAGCTCAGACCGCACCCGCCACCCCGCCTGACTGACTTAGCCTGTCCGGGGAGTTTCACCTAAACCCGGACGCGTTCCTTTTTGTCACGTTTGTGTCAAACATCAGCGTCGGGCCCTGGAGTTAGGGCGTAGGGACCACCCGTTGAGAGTCAAACGTGGGATGGAGTTAGAATATAAAGCTTCACCCGTTATTGATAATAACCGGGAAAATATCCAAGTTAAAAAGTTACACAAAGTTTATGGTTTTTGATTTTAAACAAAATCCCGCAACAGCGGCCCCTCGCAATAGCGGCCCATCGCAATAGCGGCCCTCCGCAATGGCGAACACATTCCTTAAATAGTCAAAATAATTTGTATTTCTATCATTGTCTCTCTGCTTCTGTATTTCCATCCGTCCGTCAGTCCATCCGTCCGTCCGTCCGCCCATCCGTTCGTCCGTCCATCCGTCCGTCTGTCTGTCTGTCTGTCTGTCTGTCTGTCTGTCTGTCTGTCTGTCTGTCTGTCTGTCTGTCTGTCTGTCTGTCTGTCTGTCTGTCTGTCTGTCTGTCTGCCTGCCTGTCTGTCTGTCTGTCTGTCTCTCTCTCTCTCTCTCTCTCTCTCTCTCTCTCTCTCTCTCTCTCTCTCTCTCTCTCTCGTTTCACAGCGTTGCATGAGAAACGAACCGATGCATCGTTTATTCGTACTGAAGCCTGTACAACGCATGGATGAGAATACAGAAAAATGTGTTTTGTGGCTCTGCTGCAAAGTAAGTTGTCTGTTAAAGTGCTGATTTCGATGGATAAAAGCCTCTTCTGCACTTGTTTGAAATACTATCCAACGACAATCGCGCTGAAAATAGTTCGTGGTGAACGATGCAGATATGAATGCCAATCTGACGGTATGTGTCTGCCTAAATGACTGCCAGTGTGACTGTTATATTGGAAGGAGTTGAAGCAGGATCACTAACGCATGAGTGGACATACTGGACGTTTCTTAAAATATTCCTGAAGTACGATTCATTGCGACAATTTGCTCTGAAAAGCTGCATCTAAACAATCTGTTAATGACTTGCCACTGATTCCATCAGCAATAATTACAAAGAAGGAACAAAGAGAGGGGTACTGACTCCAAATAAACAAAGTCGTTCGTCGTTCTTTGGTTACAATCTTTGAGCAAGGTGCTTTATTCGCATTATTTACATTGCTCTTCCCTACCCAGAAGTCAAACGTGTATCTTTGACTGCTGAGCGACATTGTGAGCGCTAACTTTGGCGCATTAATACGCAGCCTAGTTACATGCTCCCCAGGGAGCTGGCGATGGTGTTGGGGTGAATTAAAAAGTAGTCCGTTGATCAGGAGGTAAATGTTTGCAGTTTGAGCGCTCATCAGTGGGTAAACACCCATAATATAGAAACGAGTACCTTTACTTAACATTTTGAACCATAGTTGTGTCTTTCTCGAGCGTCATTTCGATGCTTTGCTCGAGCGTGTACACGATATGATCCACATGATGTTAAACAACACAGCTACGATTAAAAAAACCAAGGCTTGTAGCTGTTCCTGATTACTGATATGGTACTTTCACGCGCTGCAAGCAAGTCAAACGATTCACGGTTTATTTTAGCGAACATTTCTGTTGGACGGAAGCTGTCCACTGATTGGCACAGTGGGTGTGGACACGCATCTATCGAATTTGAATAGGCGTGCATAGAAATTGTGCATATCAAAGGCATATATGCACTGAAGTAATTCAAGAAGAAAATACATAAGGTCACAAGAACATCTGGCATTTAGACTCAGTGCTTATGACGGATGAATGCCCGAGAGAAAGAAGTACCAGTTCCTTCAAATGACCCGTCCTCAAGCGAGATCAGATCTCATGGCAACTGCACTGTTCACAGCTTTATCACATGACCCTGCACAACCACAAAGCATCTGCACAATCTTCCATCGTAGATACTTCTTGGTGGAGGTGTTTAACGGAACCCAACCATCCCTCTCAGTGCAAGTGGAGGCAGTACGGGCCAGCACGATTGCAGATTAAACAGAACGTCTATCACAACGCCACTCGCCCAATGCTCAATGGGAAATAATTATTTTTTGGGAAATGAGGATAAAATGCAGAAGAGACTAAAACTGGTGGAAGCTGAACACAGACTGGCAGTACATTGTAAACTCGACTGTGGTCAGTTCGCAAAAAGCCAGCAAAGAATAAAAACCGAAGTAAAAAGACTCGGAGCGAACTTCCCAGACGTTAAATATTTAAATCTAAGTGAAAATATCATGCAAAAGAACCTCCAACAAAGTAAGTTCCGGGAAGGCAGCAGGACCAGACCGAGGCATTCAGCAAAATGTATTTACACGACAGGAAACCATGCTAGTGTGAATCACCTGATTATTGGAAAGGAGATGCAGAATGTTTGCCGATGATATAGTGTTGATATCAACTACACCCATTGACCTTCAGAATCAGTTAGATAACCTCTTGTATGCATAGAAAAACCTTGCCTTAAAAGTAAACAAGGACAAAACGAACGTCATGGTGTTTACCATACACTATAACAGTCAATCACATCAAGAATAACGTAATAAGCTTAATAACATAAGAGTCAGACATTCACTTTAGACATTCGACAAACTGATGTACAGCGTCACCGCTAAACCATGAAACTGGGGAGAAGAGGAGAAGGGACAGGAGGGGGGTAGGGGGCTTAGGCAAGCTAGTACAAAGAGAACAGTGAGGGGAGGAAGATGAAGAAACTTAGACAGGATCAGGGAAAGATTTCAAGAAGAGGTGAATTTTGAGAGCAGAGCGAAAGGTCGAGGGAGATGTAGAGTGACGAACAGAGGCGGGGAGGTCATTCCAGATAGAGGGAGCCTGATAAAAGAAAGAGCGTTCACCAAATTTTGTTTTAACTGGAGGGTCCTCCGAGAACCTGAGGATTCTTGTGTCTGCGGAAGAGCGTAGCTGTCTAGCGGGTGTGTAGGTGCGCATGGGTTTAGAGAGATATTGAGGAAGGGATTCAGCGAAGTAATGGTAGCAAAGACAGGCAATCTTGTATTGGACTCTAGCACTAATGGGCAACCAGTGGAGAGAGCGGAAGAGAGGAGTGAGATGATCTGACTTTTTTTACTTACAGATGAGTCGAGCTGCAGCATCTTGCACTCTCACTGCACTGTAATATCATATTAACTTTTACTGAAGTATTGAACCCCAGTATTACAATTACATATCAACTTTTAGCTCAAAGCTCATCTTGAACGTCCAAAAACATCTTCTGCAGTTTCTCGTGGCCACATTCAATTCCACCACAAATGAACATTGACATATCTCGAGTCATCTTTGGCTCCTTTCCATTCATTAATTGTGTCTAATTTGAATATGGGAAATGTCTCGCTAAAGAAGTTTGTCTAATATTGTTGCATATGCGGCAGTTGCATAACAAGTGAGCTTCATTCTCGATTTCGTCACAAAATTAATAATTCATGTCAGAGTTACCGTCCTTTCTAGACCATGAATTTATTTGCAGGTCATTGCACCATAAACGCAGACGAATATGGGCATCACGGAATTTCTTAATGTTTAAATATGATGAATATTGCTCACATTCAAAGGTTGCTTTGAAGGTCTTATGCAAACCAAGTCTGTCTCTTTCGTTAAGTTTCGATCTCCATTCTTGCAGGTAAAAGTATTGCAGTCTGTGTTTTCAACATCGGAGGAAACTCTTCCCATTCAGTTTGCCACAGCTGTTCTAAACATAAGTGAAACCAAGACGAGATAAACATATTTATTTTGCTTCACCCAATTCCCTTCTTCAGGTACATTGGAGCGATATAACATGACGCATGCTTGCTTGGCTATTCTGCTGCCCGATATTTTGCCCAGTCTAAGCGAATACTTTACAGCATAAAGAGTGGTGGTGAAGAACTGAGGGTATCTGCCCAGTTAACCATAGCACATGCGGTTGGGGGATTTTAGATCCACGCTAAGAAAGCACTTATATGCAAACGTTTGCGCTTTTCCCACTGTATGTCTTCCGGTCAATCCCCACAGCTACACTGGCAAGAGAAACTACAAGGCCGGCATCAAAGTAAAAAGACAAAAATTCCAAATGTCCATAATACATTCATTTGTAAAATACTACAGAGACCCTAACACTTTCTGTAAAAAGGTGAAATGTATTGCTAGCAGGAAAACCTACAACAACAACATAGATATAGAACAAAGGTTTAGACATGTTAAATCGTTGTATGAAACAAACGATGCAGAGAAAGACGAGAAGAAGCAATTGACCACGTCAGCACTTTGCATCAGAAACCAGTTACTGAGTTAGTCAGGTGGATGTACGCCTCGCAATTCGAAGCCTTGAAAACCCAATGAGTGCAGGTCATGATGGACTCTTGAATGAATTGATAAAGGTGAGTAGCGGGATCCTGATTCTTCACCTGACTAACCTGTTCACAGTAGTGTATCTTTCTATTCATTTCCAACTGAATGGTCGAGATCTGTTATTATTCCTCTTTATAAAAGGAGACCTAAACGCACCAGACAACTATAGGGGGTTATAATTGACTAGTACCTTAAACAAAATATTCACTAACATCCTAAAGACCAGACTGGAGGTGTGAGCAGTAAAACACAACATACTATCAGAGGAACAAGCAGGTTTCAGAAAAGATATAGTACTTCTGACAACATCTTTATAGTGCACTCCTTAGTCCCAAATATCTCAACAGAGGAAAGAAACTGTATGTTGCAAAGGTGATGTATGGAGAGTTTTGGGTGATGATGGTATAGATACAAGCATGCTGAATATGCGGAATTCGATGTACCGCCATGTTGATTTCTGTGTCCGATGGAAACGGAGGGTTCATGGACTGATTTACATTATCCTGCGGCGTGAATAAGAGCTGCATTCTGAGTTCTTTTTTATTTTTATGTGTAATCAACTCGGTGGCCTCTTATGTCTTTGCAAATGGAAACCATGGTATACAACTGAAGCCTAACGATATCCATTGGTACAGACTGTTGTTTGCTGATGATGTAGCATTGCTGTCGGACACAGTTGCTGGACTTCAGAATCAACTGACAGTTCTCAAAGAAGCAGGTGACAAGGTTAGTCTTAGAATCGATAACAACAAAACAAAAATTGTAATTAGGCGTTGCGGACGCCTAGAGAGACGAGAAAAGTGAAAGCTGGGAGAAAACAGTAGAAACAGCTACAAGCAATAAAAATATTGGGATAGCACTGTCTGTAATACTATGTTCAAATGTGTCTCTTCCAAATATAGCAGACAGAGCAAAAGCTGGTGTAATTCGAATAGTGAAGCTGTTAAGAAAATTAGGATGTATTTCTCCAAACGTGTTTTTCAAAATTTTCTACTCTCAAATTAAACCCATTATGTTATATGGGTCAGAGCTTTGGGGAATAGAGGCATGTGACCCTATTGAAAAAGGTTTAATGTTTGCCATAAAGAAGTTTTTGAATGTGTCCATCCGAAATCCCAGCTGCATGGTTAATGGAGAGACAGGAAGGTTTCCCATCCATTTCAACGCCAAAACAAAATGTGTAAAGTATTGGCTTCGGCTGACGAGCTTACATGATCATCGTTATCCAAAGAAGGTATATAAGTTCATGTTAACAGAGACTTAGTTGGAACACAGGAATTGATCTTCAAAAGTCAAGATTCTTCTCTTTTGATTACGGTTTTCATGACGTGTGGTTAATGCAAGGAGTAAGCAATATCAAGACATTCATTAAAACGTTTCTGGGACGAATGCGAGACTGTTATCACATGGAGTGGTCCGATAATATAAAAATTATTGAAATATATGAATTATTCGGAATTTTCCAAAGTGAGCTACAGTTATCAAAGTATCTACATGTACTAGAAAACAGGTGTTTTGGGTTGCGTATATACTCTTCTGGCTGGGGATATGTGACACTCAGTGTAACAGACAAATATTCCGCCCTAAAGATGTACACAGTCTGAAATGTCCATTGTGCAATGATGTAATAAATAATCAGGCACATCACAATATTTTTTCCATTAAGACACAATTGTTGCATTGTAAATGTTTATGATAAGGCAATATATTACATTATTTCATTTTGTCATTTGCAGGTAGTGAACTATCTGTTATCATAATGCCAAGACCTTTAATGGATGGTATAATTCGTTCCTCTAGGAGTGAGTGTGAACAGATGGAAAGATCAGGCTCAAGAGTATGAACAATTATTTTTTTATTACCAAGAAATGAGGAAATGCTTGAAAATGATTATAGTGGATGATCACAGTGACGTAGAGTAGTAAATAATGAAAACAGAATAAGATGTAATCTCAAAAAACATTAGGAACTATCAACAGTACTCGGGAGTTAATTTCAACAAAGATATGAAACTGTGATGGAGAAAGCGTTGAAAAGGACGGTAATCACAAGTTGGATTCATTTCAGACAAACATCAAATCCCGTTCAATTAGCACTTTCATACACACTTCCCACTCTTGGGATTTCAGTCTGGATTCATCATGACGGGGGCAGAATGGTTCACATTGCGGCAAAAGATGTTTTGGGCGGTCCTTGCCCCGGAACGCAACTTACCACAAAACTAGGTGTGGCAAGGAGAGGAGGAGGGGTAAGTGTATTAATGCCGCCAGGTCGTCTGAGGCAGGAAGGGGTTGACGAAGTTCGTTCTGAATTTATCAATCTTGTAGAGGGAGAAAGACCATCAATAAGGAGTCTCTTTCACTGAAGAGACTCCCATCAGCCGGGGCCTTAGCCCGCCTTATAAGCCGGGCGCTGCTCCAGCTTTGAACCCTTGGGAAATTAATTCTCGAACTAATCAACACATGTGCTGTTTGTTTAGTATCTGGGCATCATTTCACACAATCTCCCTTAATACAAAATCAAACCGTCTCCCGCTCCCCGGTCCAATTAGAAAGCACGGGCGCGTTGCATGGACGCAAGAAAAGCAAGATCCTGCGAGGAAAAGGCCGGTGGCGATATGTGTCAACGTGCTGAAAGCAGATGTAAAGGCAATGTAAATGCTTCTTGAGGCTGGCGGTGCGGGTGCTACTGGAGCAGGCCCCGAAAACACAAAAACGACAGCATTCCATGTGATGAGGGATGTATGCAATTCTTGACAAATGTTGACACTTGCATCTGACAACATGGGCGCGTTTGTTAGACGAGTGGCGCGCCTCGAGGAATAATCGAGGCGAGCGAGACGTCTAAAATAACGGCCAATCATCAGTTGGCAAGGCAAAAGTCCGAGAGAACATGGCTACGTCCTGGCGCCAGAGTCGATAAAGAAGTTGCCAATATACAAAATAACTGACGATACAGATATCGCAGCAGTTTTTCACTTCATAGAACACAGCATGGTGTCATATCGAATGGCACGGGAATTTTTTCAACGAAATAAAAAGCAACTCGGGTTCTATTTTAGACACCTTTGTCAAAAATGTTGTTCCTTGATTCATGTCGATCAATTCAAGGGACATAATTCATAGAGTGTGCGTATACAGTGTTTCGTGTTTGCAAACAATAGACTATTTTTGGGCAGTGTATGTCCAAAAATAACCTATACACCTACTCCTCAAAATAACCGTGTACGCACACTTCTTCCATTCTTGGACACTGAGAGGCACGTTACAGGCATTGCCGTTAATCAGCGGCAACCCAATTTGCACCGTCTCCGCCATTTTGGTTCATCCAGGCCTCTGCAGCAAGAAGCAGCGAGGAACCTCCGGAGTAACCTCGGCCACCCTCTTTCACAACTAGTGCTTCCTTGTGAGCGAGACGTCGGAGGCTTCGCCTAGCCCTCGAGATTCTCTCAAGATTCCTTGCCTAACGAACGCACCCCATGTTACAGATCTCTGTGGCATCCTGTCGTTTGAAGTGTCAGACAATAGGTCACAGTTCATGGCGGCTTCCCGTCCTTGAAAGATCCAAACGACATGTACCAGTCCATGGTGGCATCCGGTATCAGGTCCTTTGGTCTGACTTATCATTTTAACGTTCCATGCCCCTCGAATTGGGAAAGAAAGAAGAAAAAAGATGGAAAACGTGACATTTGTTGTGAAGGTTTTAGAATGCACGGGAATATCGTATCGCTATTGAGCTGCTTACATTAGCCTCTCTGCTCATGCTGTTGCTTGATTATGCGGCGGTGTCGGGCTAACGTTTTCTTGGCTGTGTCACGTGACATCAGTCGTGTAGTCACTGGAGTGGGGGGATATGTTAAACTCTGTTCTAGAAGGTTCTAGAACCTGTGTAAAAGGTACATAAAGCGCAAAAAGCGACAGGAGAGAAGCGCACACAACAGAGTTAAGGTGAGAGCTTAACAAAAAGACAAGCGAGTCCTCCTTTGAAAGGAGTAAGTCATCTGAGGCATTGCGCGTCGAGTGAAGTTGTTTACTGTCACCACTGTGTATCGACCAGTGCATGAATAAAGTTTTATCGAAAACGACCACCGGAGTTTGTGAACTTCGACTTCCCGGCGCAAGCTAGGAGAACCCCCGTAGTAAGAGGGAGAACACTGCAAAGATACGAGCGCAACACATTCATAACATTAAGCTTAAAGGCTCTTTGATACAATTTCTTCATTGTTTTCAAGTTAGCATTACTAAAAGTCATCTCAAATTGTTCATGCATAATTGACGTGAGTTAAGATATAAACGTTCCAGATTACCTCTGTGGAGGAGGGGAAGAATGAGGAGGAAGGAAAAGAGGAGGAAAATGGAAAGGGGAGGAAAAGGAGGAGGAGGAGGGAGGGGGGGGGAGAGAAAGAGTCCGAGGAAGGGAAGGAGGAGTAAGATGAGGAAGGGGGGAAGGATGGGGAAGGGAAAGGAGGAGGAAGGAAGGGGAGGAAGTAGGAAGAAACAAGAGGAGGAGGAAGGGGGGGGGGGGAAGGAGTAAGATGAAGAAGGGGGAAAGGAGGGGGAAAAATAAGGAGGAAGTAAGGGGATGGAGTAAGAAGGAGGGGAAAGGAGAAGGAGGATGAGGAAGGTGAGGAAGAAGAGGAAGGTGGGAGGAGGATGGGGAAGGAAAAGAATGAGGAAAAAGGAGGTAGGGGAAAGAAGGAGAGGGAAGGAAGAGGAGGAGGATGGAGGGGGAGGAAAAGGAGGAAGTAGGGGAAAAGAAGAGTAAGAGGGGGAAGGAAGAGGTAAGGGGAAGATAAGGAGAAAGAGGGTTGTGGGGTGGAGGAGGAAGGAAGGGAAAGAAGGAGGATGGGGAGGAAAGGGAGAAAGAAGCCGAAGGAGGGGGGAGGGGGAAGGAAATGGAGGAGGAGGAAGATAAGAAGGAAGGAGGGGGATGGAGGAGGAAGAAGGGGAGACGATTAGGAGGATGGAGGAGGAAGGATAAGGAAAAAGGAGGAGATGGAGGAGGAAGGAGGAGCAATGATAAGGAGGATGGAGGGAGAGGAAGGAAGAAGGAGGGGGAAGGATGAGCAAAAGGAGGAAAAAACGGGGAGGAAAAGGAGGAAGAGGAAGAATAGAGGAGGAAAAGGAAGAGGAGGAAGAAACGGGGAGGAAAGAAGGAGGAGGGAGGGGTGAGAACGGGAGAGAGGGGGCTCGGGGGGGGGGGGGGAGGAGAAAAAGGAGGTACAACAGGGGAGGAAAGAGATAGGAGAAGGAGGAGGAGGAGGAAGAGAAGGAGAAGGAGGAGGAGGAGGAGAAGGAGGAAGAGGAGGAAGAGGAGGAAGAGGAGGAAGAGGAGGAGGAGGAGGAGGAGGAGGAGGAGGAGGAGGAGAAGGAGGAGAAGGAGGAGGAGGAGGAGGAGGAGAGGAGGAGGAGGAGGAGGAGCAGGAGGGAGGAGGGGAGGAGGAGGAGAGGAGGAGGAGGAGGAGGAGGAGGAGGAGGAGGAGGAGGAGGAGGAGGAGGAGGAGGGGGAGGGATGATAAGATGAAGGAAAGGAGGAAGAGGGAAAGTGAATGAAAAGCGGGGGGGGGGGAGGAGAGAGGGAGGGGGAAGAATAGAAAAAGAGGAGCAGAAGGAAGAGGGAGGAAACGGGAGAGAAAAAAGAGGACGGAGGGTGGAGGAAAGAGGGCGATGAAAGGAGGAGGTTGGACGAGGGAAGGAAAAGGAGAAGGGCGAGGCGGGAGAAAAGGGGAGGAGAAGGGGGAATAAGAAGGAGGTGGAGGCCAGAGAGGGGAGGAAGAGGAGGGAGAGGGAGGGGGGGGGGGGAAGAGGGAGGGAGAGGAAAGGGGGAAGGGGGAAGGAGGAGGGAAGTGGAGGAGGATAGCAGGAGGAGGAGTCGAAACAGCCTCGGAAAGCGAGCTTCGAGCTTCGCAGAACTCCATGGTGTAACCGGCAAGTTAGTGTAATTTAGGAGCGAGGTGGTGGTACGTCTGTGTGATGGACGTAGAGGCGTAGGAGCGGGGTGGGTGGGTGAGGAGATGAGGGAGAAAGATGAGGAGGAGGAGTAAGAGGAGAAGGTGGAGGAGGAGGAGAAGAAGGAAGAGAAGGAGGAAGAGGAGGAGGAGGTGGAAGAGAAGAAGGGGAAGGAAAAGGAGAAGAAAGGGGAAAGAGGAGGAGGAGGAGGAGGAGGAGAAGGAGGAGGAGGAGGAGGAGGAGGAGGAGGAGGAGGAGGAGGAGGAGGAGGAGGAGGAGAGGAGGAGGAAAAGGAGGAGGGGTAAGAGGAGAAGGGGAAAGAGAAGAAAGGGAAGGAAGAGGAGGGGGGAGAAGGGAGAGAGGGAGAGGAGGAAGAAGAGGGGAA
The DNA here is from genome assembly GCA_034096865.1 of Theodoxus fluviatilis. NCBI lineage: Eukaryota > Metazoa > Mollusca > Gastropoda > Cycloneritida > Neritidae > Theodoxus > Theodoxus fluviatilis. The sequence goes on from JAWQFJ010011193.1 coordinate 28,069, forward strand.
GGAGGAGAAGAAGGGGCAGGAGAAGAAGGAGGAGGAGGAGAAAAGGGAATAGGGGAGGGGGAGGTGAAGAGAGGAGCAGACGAGAAGAGCAGAAAGAGGGAAGAGGAATAGAGAAAAAGAGGAGAAGGGAAGAAGAGGAGGGAGGAAGAGAATGGAGGAAGAGGAGGAGGAGGGAGGAGGAGGAGGGAGGAGGAGGAGGAGGAGGACGGAGGAGACGATCAGGGTAGTGAGCGAAGCCCACTATAGTCTGCTTTTATATCCCTAATTCTGTTTTCTGTCATTTTACTGCTTGGAAAGTTTTGCTGCTGTGGAGAGTGTGGCTGGCAAAGCCTGCTAGTTTTTTATTTATATGTTTTAGTTCTACCTCCAGAATATCCTGCACAAGGGATTTTGACTCACTCATTGGGAAAACAATTGGCCTTTTCCCCTCTAATCACATAGACAGTCTTATTTGAGAGAAATAACGATTTACCGGTACTAAGAAAGCATAGCGAATGTGACTGGCGACCAATTTATATGGCTGAGAGAAAATGCCATCTACTTGTGGAAATTGCATCAAAGGTCTTTGGCAGCTTAATGTCGCCCACTATCCTCTCTGTGGTCTCATTGACGACAGTGTCGTTGATTTCTTGAATAATTTTGCTGCTGTTGTTGCTGCTGCTGCAACCGCTGGTGGGGTGGTTGTGGTGGTGCTGCTGCTGTCGCTACTGCTGCTGCTGCTGGTGCTGATGGTGGTGATGGTGATGGTGTTGGTGAATATGTAACCTGTAATTTTACTTCTTTTGTCTTTGCTGTTTTCAACTTCTCTCTGCGAGTGGCCTTGTTTTGATAGAAGTGCTATGACTTCACAGAGTGAAAAGTGACGAGGGTACCAGCGCTCTAATTATAAAAACGAATGTCTAATTTGTGTTCTTATGATATGTGCATGAGTTAATAAATAATTGTGAATAATTATGTTGCGAAACTTTTTGTAATTGTTGCGAAACTCTGGACCGCTGAAATATTCACTTTGATGGTTTCGTAATATGTATTTGAAAGCTACAGATGCAAACATTGGTATAGAGGACATGAAGTTTGCTGGAATAGGTCCTGTAATGTGAAAACACTTCAAAATGATTTGGCCACCTAACAGAAAGTACCTGCATCAGCTCAGCCGCTGTTATCCCTAAACGTAGAGATAGAAACATGAAAAATGATGTTTGCAACCATCCACATGGCAATTAATCATACAGCTTGAGCAGATACTCTTTTTCCCTGTTTTAAAAGATGACACAAATAAAACGTGATGTTTAGGCCTTGATGCACTGCAGCAAAATGATATGATGACAAGAAAGTTGTAAATATATACTTTTATTCTTGTGCATTGTCAGGAAATTTACTGATTTCGTAGCACACAGTGTGGTGTAGCCGACCACTACACTCTGTCCAAACACAGCCGTGCAGAAGCGATGTCCTCTCCAGGTGTTTCCCCCCAAGAGAACAGTGGGATTATGCTGTCACTACTTGCAGTCACTGTGGCGGTGAACAAGCCTAAGTCGATAGGATACCAGAATCCTCCGCCCAAAATACGAGCATTATCTGCGTCATCAAAATTCTCTCCGCTGTCATAGGTGGTGAAGCGACGTCCATTGCTGATGCTCAGTGCGTTTCCTGCACAGAGATGAATTAACATTGAGTGTCCAGTGTATTTATACAAGTAACAAGTTTAAAGAAAAAATAGTAAGCATAAAGATTGGATCATCTGTCGGCAAAACCCCGGAAGGAAAAGAAGATGCTGTACAGTATGCAATTATTTTAAAATGATATTTAGGAGTTTTATCCATAATCTGCTCACACACAAAATTTCTGAGCACTTTTAAAAACAAATGAGGAAGAGGTGCACTTCTCACGATCATTGCTTGCAGCCCGGAAACTATGCCAACAATATGGAATTCATTGCACGTAGCAATGATATTTCGCGTTTGTAATGCACCCGTACACAGACAGAGAGACGGACGGACAGACAGGTGGACACACGGACGAACGGACAGGCAGACACAACAGACAGACAGACACATATAAGTGAAGTCCCTCGCAAAGCGAAGATGACATCAGTGTCCTCGCATGTGGGACAGCAGGCCAAACTGATGCGCACGGGTGTCTGCACACAGAGCAGGTCACGGTAGCAGCAGCAGTGTTTGGTACCGACCTTTTTTGACCTGGCGTTTCCTATCGAGACTGGCCAGGCGCTCCACTTCAAAGATCTTGGTTCCTTTGTGAGTGCGCTGCTTCCAAGTGCTCCAAACTGCATGGGGAGTCTCCTTTTGTTTACTATAGTTTTCTGAGCGCCGAGTTGGATGCCGAGCCAGCTGTGGTGAGCTGGCAAGGTCGGATTGAGGCAAGCTTTTCTAGGGTCACGTTTTCTACACCGTCCCCATGTGGGGGAAGCAGTGCTGTCTCTAGAGAGGGCTGCTTCCACGCCGAGTTTGCAACCGAGATCCATCCTTGCCTCTGTGAGTAGAGAGCGACCGATACGCCTTGACCGTCTGAGTGCAGGTTTGTGGCTGGCGGCTCCCATCACCATCCTGTGCCTGCCACCGTCGTCACTTCCCCGTCGTCCCAGGACTTGGAGATCAGTCAAAGCGCCGAATCTTGGGATGTTCTTAAATGGAAGTCACAAGCTGCCCAGGCTCTGTGGCTCCCCTCTCGCCCCAGACGATGTGACCCAAAAAACGCAAGGTGTTACGTTTGGAACCATTTCGGCCGCCGGAGCTTCCGGATATGAACGCTGAGCCCCACGCGAATTTTTGTCTGGGTTTACTCCCATAGTCTTGGTCTCTCCCTCCCACAAGGCATAGGGGCTATTTGCCCTCAGCTGGGGGTTTGGATCATGAGTGTCAAGGCACTGCATGTCTACGGATCAAACCTCTTCCGAGTCCCTTGTAGTTCAGCATGGGGCCTTACGGTGTGTCGCCGAAGGACAGGCTTTGTACTGGCAGAGAGAGGCTTGCGCACTCGGCTCTCCTTTTCGAGGTTGCTAGTTGGCGGTGAGGGCTGAGAGCAAGACGTGCAAAGCACCTACCACTACGCCAACACACACTAGACGCTTCACACCAGCCATTGAGCCGCACGCACACACACATATACACACACGCACACAAACACACACACACACAGACACAAACGCACTCTCACACAGTCTCCCACAGACACACACACACAGTCTTACAAACAGTCACACACACATGCACACACACACACACACACACACACACACACACACACACACACACACACACACACACACACACACACACACACACACATTCAGAGACACGGGGACACATACACACACACTTTTTTTTTTCTCTCTCTCTCTCTCTCTCTCTCACACACACACACACACACACACATCAGAAAGACAGAGACACATAAATGCAGGCAGGCAGGCAATCAGGCAGGCAGGCACTCACAAACGCACGCACGCACGCACGCACGAACGCACGCACGTACAGAGAGAGAGAGAGAGAGAGAGAGAGAGAGAGAGCGAACATGAACGAGAAGTGAGAGAGAGAAAGAGAACGTGAGAGAAAATGAGAGAAAGGAAAGAGATAAAGAGAGACACAGGCAGATAGAGACAGAGAAATACCAAGAGATACAGAAAGAGAGATACAGAGAGAGAGAGAGAAAGACACAGAGAGAGACAGAGAGAAAAAGAGAGACAAACAGAGACAGAGAGAGAGAGAAAGAAAGAGAATGAGAGAGAGAGAGAAAGAGAGAGACAGAGAGAGAGAGATACAGAGAGAAAAAGAGAACTAGCGTCGTCTTCTCATGCAGCAGTATTGCTTTCATCGTTATTAATAGTCAATGTCGTGGTTTATTTGGCTTTTGCAATACCTGGGATCTTTCATTTATCGATTCGTTCACTACAACGGTGAACTGTTGTCATGTGTATGACATATCATAATTTGTTCACGGGGTTTTGCTTCTTTTTTTTCGAGAATGAAGAATTAATTTACGCAAGAACTTTATGCACAAAAGTGAGAAAATGTAATCGTTTACTATTATATTAGATTTCGCTATATTCCACGTTGATGAATGAGCCTTCGTTCCTTTGACAATAAAACAGAAAGTCAGCATCCCCAATAATAAGTACACTTCAATTCAGCCATTCTAGGATCTGTGCATGCCGTACCTGCATTGCCAGAGTAGCCAGCCGCGGTCAAAGTGTAGAATCCATCGGCAGGTCCCACCAGGAATGTAGTGTAGGTTGCAGACTGTGACAAGCCAGTTGGTCTCACAATGTTAACCTTCAACGTGTAAGTGTATGTGGACGTCAGCGCGTGGAGAGCATAGTTACCTGAAAAATAGACCAAACGCATTTATTTCATGCATTAATTGCTAAATAAAACGTTATTACGAATGTATTTCGACGACGACGACGACGATGATGATGATGATAGTGATGATGATGTCGACGACCTAGATATTAAATATAATTTTATTCATTAAAAACAAAATATGGGACAAGCAAAAAAAAGGGGGGGGGGGGGGAGAGGGGGTGGGGGGAAAGCGGGGCCGGGGACACACACACACACACACACACACATACACACACACATACACACACACAGACATACACACACACATACACACACACAAACACATGCACACACATACATACACACACACACACATACACGTTCAAACAAACAAATACACTCACCTATGGCGATGCTTCGCGAACGAAGATGAGACGATGCTGCTGTTCACATCCACCGCAGACTCGTTGGTGGCTGTAGAGGCCGATGCGGGACCGGCAAGCCCGACCACAGCGGCCGCAGGGGAAGATCCGGCCAGGGTCTAGCATGACGTCCTCTCGGTTTTTTCTCCTCTGGCGCTTCTCCTTTAGTGTGTTCCTGCGGGAGCTCTCCAACACTGCCGTGGCTTTATTGATGGTGTGGCGCCAGGCATCTCTGTCAGCAGCGACGGAGGTCGACTGTCGGGGATCGATGTTGCAGGAGATGAGGGCTTTCTTGAGAGAGTCTTTGTATCTCTTTTCGGGCCCCCTTTGTCACGTCGACCAGTGGAAAGCTCACCAAATAGTGCTACCTTGGGCAGGCGGTGGTTTTCCATTCTGGAAACATGGCCTGCCCAGCGCAGCTGAGATCTCAAAAGCATGGTCTCTATGCTGGTGAGTTGAGACCATTCCAAAACTTCCACATTTGTGATGTAGTCGCTCCAGTGTATCTCCAGGATCGTACGCATACAGCGTTGGTGGAAGCGTTCCAAGACCCTCAGGTGTCGGCGGTACAGGACCCAGGATTCTGAGCCATACAGGAGTGTGGTAAGGACAGCCGCTCTGTATACATTGATTTTTGTGTCCTTTCTGAGGTGTTTGTTGCTCCACACTCTCTTATACAACCTGCCAAAGGCTCTGCTGGCCTTGGCTATTCTGCTGTCCACTTCCTTGTCTATCTTGGCATCTGCCGTGATGGTGCAGCCCAGGTATGTGAACTGGCTGACAGAGCGTAGTTCGGTCTCCCCAATGTAGATGTGAAGAGGGTGAGACGCTTCTCGGGGGGCAGGTTGGTGGAGGACCTCCGTCTTCTTTAGGCTGACTTCCAGTCCGAAGAGCTGGGCAGCCTCTGCGAAGCAGGATGTGACTTGTTGCAAGGCTCTCTCAGAGTGTGCGACGAAGGCGGCATCGTCTGCGAAGAGGAGGTCTCTGATCGCCTGGTTTGTAGTTTTGGTGCGGGCTCTCAGGCGCCTGAGGTCAAACAGGTTGCCATCTGGCCTGTATCTGACATACACCGCGTCCCCATCATCAAGGGCGTCCATTGCCTGATTGATCACCATGCTGAAGTAGATGGAGAAGAGGGTCGGTGCCAGGACACAGCCCTGCTTCACGCCATTGACAATGGGGAAGGGCTCTGACAGGTCACTGTTCATTCTGACTTGCCCGTGCTGGTCCTTATGAAGCTGCATGATGATGTTGAGGAACTTTGGGGGGCAGCAGAGCCACATTCCCTGCCTGTTCACGGTGTCAAAGGCCTTAGTCAGATCAACAAAGGTGATGTAGAGGCCTTTGTTTTGTTCACGGCACTTCTCTTGGAGCTGGCGGAGAACAAACACCATGTCCGTGGTGCTCCTGTTGGCCCTAAATCCACATTGGCTCTCTGGGAGATGGTCCTGGGCGATGGTGGGGGCCAGTCTGTTTAACAGGATTCTCGCGAGGATCTTTCCGGCGATGGAGAGCAGGGTGATCCCCCGGTAGTTTGAGCAGTCCGACTTCTCGCCTTTGTTCTTGTACAGGGTGATGATGACTGCATCTCGGAGGTCTTGAGGAAGCCTGCCCTGTTCCCAGCAACATACAAATAGGCTGTGCAGTCTCTCTAATAGAGCTGGACCGCCATGCTTCCATATCTCAGGCGGGATTCCGTCAACTCCGGCAGCTTTGCAAGGTTTCAGCTGTTCCGTTGCCTCTTTGAGTTCTTCGATGGTAGGCAACTCATCCAATTCAGCCTTGATGGGTTGCTGAGGAATACGGAGGATGGATGGCACGTCGAAAGAGCGATCTGCATTGAAAAGAGTCCTGAAATGTTCCGACCAGCGGTTCAGGATTGACATCTTGTTGGTGAGCAGTGTCTGACCGTCGGCGCTGCGCAGCGGGCTCTGAATTTGGTAAGATGGGCCATACACTGCTTTGAGGGCTTCATAGAATCCCCTGATGTTGCCGGTATCTGCACATTGCTGGGTCCTCTCAGCAAGGTCGGTCCACCACTCATTTTGGATCAAGCGCAGTTTGCGCTGGAGGTGACTGCATATTTGACGAAAGGCAGCTTTCGTTATAGGACAGGATGGCTTGGCAAGGTGGGCCTGGTGTGCAGATCTATTTCTTGCGAGTAATTTTTGGACTTCATCATTGTTCTCGTCGAACCAGTCTTTGTTCTTTCTGGAGATGTAGCCTAAGACTTCAGCAGCTGACTCTTGGATGGTGTCTTTGAGCTGGTTCCCACACACACATACACCAGCGCACACACACAGACGCACACACTGACACACACACCCATACACACACGCATACACACGGATACACACACATACACACACATACACACACGCATACACACACACATACACACACAAATACACAGAAGCACATACACACACATACGCACACATACACCCACACATACAAACACACACATACACACACACATACACACATATACACATACACACATAACACACAAACACACACACACATAACACACAAACACACACATAGCACACAAACATACACATAACACACAAACATAACACACATACACACATATACACACATATACACACATGCACACACACATATATGCATTGGGGGGCGTTTTTTCTTCCTAGAAAAACTCTTTCCAATTGTTTTTAAAATCTGTTAAATTTTCATCGAACTTCGATGCTTCTTTTTCTCTTTGAATCACGCTCTTAAGACAGAATATGAAGTCCTCCAAAAATGGGCGTAGTTCATTCTTGTTCATATAGTAAATGTGCTTTTCCTCCGGAATAATAATGTGATTAATCATGCTGTCTTCTTCAGGGTCCCCTAAAATAATGTTTATTTTCGTTAATTTCAGTTCCCTTCTTATTTTCTATTGAGAGAGAGAGAGAGAGAGAGTGAAAGAGAGAGAGAGAAAGAGAGAGAGAAAGAGAAATGGAGAGATAAAGAGAGAGGGAGAGAAAGAGAAATGGAGAGATAAAGAGAGAGAGAGCGCGCGAGAGAAAGAGAAATGGAGAGATAAAGAGAGAGAGAAAGAGAGAGAGAGAGAGAAAGAGAAATGGAGAGATAAAGAGAGAGAGAGAGAGAAAGAGAAATGGAGAGATAAAGAGAGAGAGAGAAAGAGAAATGGAGAGATAAAGAGATAGAGAGAGGAACACTGAAAGATAAGCAACAATGCTCGTTATTTACATTCTTTCTTAAAAAAGGTAGTGACGAATGTTGAGTGAAAGGGCTCTTAGCATCGAGTTCGTAAATTCAGCACACGTAGGTTCCCATTTAAACATATGTTATGGAGGATATAATCTGTAATCTTTGTTTACTGTTTTTATTCAGACAATGTAAAAGCGTAAACATGAATATGTTTATATATTTTTTTCCATGATAATCTGTTTATTGTGTAAAGGTCATTGACCTATTACACATGTTTTAACATGCAAAAGCGCGAGAAAAGAAAACACGGCACGAACGAAAGAGTTCATCAAAACTGGCATCCAGCATTGGCTGGAACGATATGCACGGAAACCGAACAATCGGTGTAGACAACGTCAAAATCAGTCACTTTCTCCGTAAGGGAGGAGCATGACCAAATATTGTAGCATGGATTCTCTGGAATACCAAAATACACGATGCAAATTTCTCGGACAAAGGCATTGTTTCTCTTGATTAAATTGTTATACTTACCGAGGTAGTAGTCTCCGTTTCGATTTCCGAAGCCGGCAGCATACTCGGCAAAAGACCTGTTAAAGCCTGTGCTGTAAGAATCTCTGTTGATTATGACCTGAAATGTGATAAAATTATGGGTGAAGACATTAGCGTAGTTATGAAGTGTAATGGTCAGTTTTCATTTTGCTCTGAACCTGCAAGTCACTGTCATGTCATTGAAGCATTGCTTACTTGCTTATTCCCTTGAGTTCCTTGTGGAGCATAGGGCCTCGGCAACAGTCCTCCAGCGTACTCTGTTCTGGGCAACTTTCTTCAGCTCTCCCCATGACAGGTTGCAGTTCCTCATCTCTTCCTCGCAGGATCGCCTCCAGGTGATCTTGGGGCGACCAACTCGTCTCTTGCCCTGGGGATTCCACTGCAAGGCCTGCCGTGTGATGTCGTGTGGAGGTTTCCGCAAGGTGTGTCCGATCCACCTCCACTTCCGCCTTGCGATCTGCTGTCCGATGGGATCCTGGTTTGCCTGTTTCCACAAGTCGTTGTTCTTGACTTTGTCTGTCCACCTGATCTTGAGGATGTTACGGAGGCATCTGTTTATGAAGACTTGGATCTTGTTGGTCAGAGTGTTGGTGACTCTCCAGGTCTCAGAGCCATAGAGGAGGACAGACTTGACGTTGCTGTTAAATATCCGGAGTTTTGTGTGGGTAGAGAGGGATGTTGATCTCCAGACTTGTCTCAGAGTGTTGAAGGCATATCTGGCTTTCCCGATTCTAGCTTTGATGTCCTCGTCAGAACCTCCTGTTGCTGATACGACGCTGCCCAGGTAAGTAAAGGAGTCCACCTCTTTGAGCTCATCGTCTCCCAGGGTAACAAGCTTCTGCTGCTTCTTGTTCACGGCCATGGTCTCTGTCTTTTTCAGGTTGACCTGTAGTCCGGTCTTCGCTGCTTCTCTGGCAAGGTTGTCTGTCTTCTGTTGCATGTGCTGGTAGCATTGGGACATCAGGCATAAGTCGTCTGCAAAGTCGAGGTCCTCCAAGGTCTGTGTCAGGGTCCACTGGACTCCGGTCCTGCCTGTTCTGGTTGTCTCTCGCATGACCCAGTCCACCACGAGCAGGAAGATCATCGGCGACAGCAAACATCCTTGACGGACCCCTGTAGTCACCTCAAATTCCTCTGTCAGCTTGCCGTTGTGGATCACCTGGCACATGGCGCCGTCATACAGCTGCTGGATGAGGTTGACATAGGCTGGCGGGATTCCATAGTGATAGAGGAGTCTCCAAATGGTCTCTCTGTCAACGCTGTCAAACGCTTGTCGGAAGTCAATAAAGTTCAGGTACAACGTTGACTGCCACTCCAGGGATTGTTCCAGGATAATCCTGAGCGTAGCGATCTGATCCGTGCATGACTTGTCCTGCCTAAAGCCAGCTTGTTCTGGACGAAGTCTTTTGTCAACAGCATCTTTCAATCGATCCAGGATGATGCGGGTTAGTACTTTACTTGGCACTGACAATAGCATGATACCGCGCCAGTTCTTGCATAGTCCGAGATCTCCTTTCTTTGGTAGTTTCACCAGCTGTCCTTTTTTCCAATCCGCTGGGACTCTTCCTTCTGTCCAGACTTTCTGCAGTAAAGGCAGCAGCATGGTTGCTGTGGTGGAAATGTCTGTCTTGAGTGCCTCTGGTGGAATTCCGTCTGGTCCGGCTGCTTTGTTGTTTTTGAGCGCCTTCAGGGCCTTCTGGATTTCTGCTTTAGTTGGAGGGTTAGTGGTAACTCCCAGTGGAGTGTCCGCAGCAGGGATGTCTGGTTTCTCTGATGGCTGGGGTTGGTTGAGTAGTTCCTTGAAATGTTCGGCCCATCGTTGTCTCTGATCCTCCTCCTTGGTGATGGTGTGCCCCTCGTTATCTTTAACCGGTCCGTTTTGATTTGGCTTCTTAGTGGAGAGTGTTCGGCTGATCTTGTACAGAGTGCTGAGGTCTCTCTTTTCAGCTGCTTGTTCTGCCTCTGCTGCCATGGTGTCGTAGAAACGTCTCTTGTCCGTCCTGGCACTTTTCTTGACTTCTTTGTTGATGATGGTGTACTCTTCTTGAAGTGTTTTCTTTTCGTCTTCATTCTTGGTGTTGTTGATTTTCTGTTTTATGTCTCTCCTGTTCTGTATCAGGCTCCAGGTGTCACCGGAGAGCCATTCCTTTGTTGTCATGTTTCTTTTCCCTAGAACCTCTTGACATGTGTCTTTCCATGTGTCTCTCAGGTGTCTCCAATGTTCTTCCAGGGGCATTTCCTCTGTCACCATGTTCAAAGCTTCAAATCTATTCCTTAGAGAAACTGAGAAGATGTCCTTGAAGCCCGTTTCTTTCAGTCGTTGGATGTTAAACTTGATCTGGGGTCTATCTGCTGTGTCTCTGAAGGCTCGTAGCTTGATCTTGATGGCTCCAGTCACTAGCTGATGGTCTGAAGCTACGTCGGCTCCCCTTCTGGATCTTGTGTCCTGTAGACTGCGCCTCCACTTTCTTGAGATAGTGATGTAATCTATCTGATTCTTTGTCTTGCCATCAGGCGAGATCCAGGTTTCCTTGTGAATGTCTTTGTGCTGGAACACACTGCCGCCAATAACCAGATCATTGAAAGCGCAGAAGTCTGTGAACAGCTCACCATTCTCATTCATGTCTCCGAGGGCTTGCGTACCCATAATATGCTCTTTCCCTGTGTTGTCCTTTCCAATCTTGGCGTTCATGTCGCCCATCAGTAACTTGATGTCTCTCTGGGGAAGCTCGTCAACAACTGTTTGTAGTGTGTTGTAAAATGTTTCCTTTGCCTCTTCATCTGCATCGTTAGTGGGGGCGTAGCACTGAATGATGGTAACTTTCCTCCCTTTAGAGTTGAATCTTGCTGTCATGATTCTGGGGGAAACTGGCCGCCACTCCATGAGAGCACTAGCCGCTGTAGGGGACATCATGATGGCAACTCCTTCTGTGTGGTCGTGGTTTTCGTCTGTGTGTCCCGAGTAGAGGATCTTATCTCCAGTGGCAAGTGTGGTCATGCCGGATCCATTCCATCTGCTTTCACATATTCCGAGCACTTGGATGTTGTAGCGCTTCATCTCACTCACTACTTGAGCTGCTTTTCCTGTTTCATACATTGTTCGTACATTCCAAGTTCCGATCTTCGTTGTTGCTTTCATCGTCAGAAGATTTGTCAGCCGGCTGGCTTCCTTGCGGCTTTCACCAACCTGCGTCATAAGTCCTTCTGTAGAGGCATCTTCTTGAATCGAGCGCTGATTTTCTTTCTCTGTTGCTTCGGTTTCTGTAGCAAAGAGCTTTTTTTCCGGGGTGGGGTTGCTAGCCCCACGCCCAACCCTCCTCCTTTCTCAAACGGGCTTGGGACCGTCTATGGCGGAGTTCATTGAAGCATAGGTGCTGATATTTACAGGAACCACTGTCTTGTGTACCTTATTTAATGCAATCCGTGAGGGGTTGACGCTATATTGTAGCCATTCGCTTCGGAGTAAATAGGTCTCCGTGGGTCTCGTGAGGCCACGGTTCTGCGCAGGTGGGTGACATTACCCCTGACCAGCGACTGGAGTAGCTTGTCAGTCTGATCCTGGACCGGCAGTCCCTCTCGCTCCCTCCTCGAGCAAAGTCGGGTAGTGAAAAAATAGAAGCTACGTGGTAGATGCTTTGCTCAACAATCACAAAAAATATTACAGAAAATTTCAAAACTGCAGAAGAGTTATTTTGAACCATACACAGTTGATTCTGCAAGGTCACAACAATACCTACAGTAGTAGGAGTCTGTAGCAGGTACAGATATCAATGCAGTCTCGTCGTAGATATGCAAGTGTGTTTCAAGAGTCTACTGTACAAAAAACAGATTTGATGATACCAGAAACACAGTAACTATACAGTTGGCAGGTCCATATGATCTGTCAGAAACACAAAGACTTTCTCTGGTAATTTATCTCAAACTTGTGATGAAGATGCAGTATCCCGTTTGTCACATCGAGATCTCTCAGCTGTTTTCGACACTCAGGACTACGATACACTTGTTTGCTGCAACCAGAATAGCTCAGATATTTAGGGAACTATGTTCAATCGGTTAATCATCTACCTCATATACGACACAATGACCTCTGTGTCTTCCAGCGCCAAACCCTCTCATGTGCAGAGTTCCCCAAGGCTCTGTTCTTGGCCCCGATCTATTCGCGATGTATATTCAACTCCTCAGCCAAATACGCAAACTCCACGATGCCAGCCACTACATGACAAGTCCAATTACGTATCCTGATTTAACAGCTCCTGTCTCTAAGAGTTTCACCTCAGCGTGCATATAGACAAGGGCCTCAGCATTTGCTGATGTATCATCCATTTTTGCAGAACTGTGTTCTTCCAAAAACATTGAATTATCACCATCCGTTTATACATCTAAAAAGAAACCAGTCAAACATTTGTCGAATCCTTCGACTCGACTTATACAATTTCATTTTTGCTGGCTTTCCAGACACCACGCTTGACCATTTGCAGTGTGTGCAGAACAGTGCAGCCTGCCTCGTCTTTTGCAAGCAAAAGTTCAAACGCGTCACCCCTCCACTCCGCACTTTTCATTGGCTTTTCAATTGAAACCGATATCGAGTACAACTCCACAATTCCGTGTTACAAAAGTGTTTGCTAACTCCCCACTCACCCTGCTGCCCACCTCACCCTTATCCCCTACCTCACCCTACTCCCCACATCACAGAAATCGTTAAACTATATAAACCACGCGAATTCTTTTGCTCAGTCGACGTAAATTGCCTCTCAATACCTTGCTGAAGACTAAAATATGGCAGTAGAGCATTCTTTCGTTTTGCCCGTGGAGCGGTGAATTTCTCTCCCTTGTAATCTTCACACTTCGCCGTCGCTGCTACATTTCAAATCTGATTTGAAAATTTGTCCTTTTCGTAAACGTAACGGCGATGATTAACACCTTTCTAGAGCAACTTGTGTTAGGCTCTATATTTTCTGTGAGTGTGTCTGGTGCAATAGACACAATAAGACACAGTATACAGGAATGTACAAAAGTATGCCCATATGCATTTTCGTCAATAGTGTATAAACAAAAATTAGTAGGAGCTTCTGAATGTACATCCTGTGTATCCTATTCTTTTGAAATTAGTGCAGATACCTTTGTAAGCACGCCTTGACCAGGCTGTGCCGAGACAGGCACATCGCAGAAACTACGACAAAAGTTATCATCATCATTATCATAATCGTCGTCGTCGTCGTCGTCATCATCATCATCATCATCATTATCATCATCATCATCATCATCATCATCATCATCATCATCATCATCATCATCATCATCATCATCATCATCATCATCATCATCATCATCCGAAGGCCAATGAAGTGAATGAGAACAGAATGAATTATGGAACAATATGAGATCATTAATGAATGAAATGCACTGTGCGAAGGTGATATAAGCACCTAACAACATATTCCAATATAAACTTTTAATTAAATGCAACGCATCCATAGAACGATCCGTAGCAAAGATGTCATCCATGTCCTAAAATTCAGCTGTAGAAATACTGCACGCTGTACTTTTACTGATTTTAATTGGGCAGTCCATCATGGTAGTACTAATCGTAATCTGTGTCTTTGTGTGCTTCATACAGATTTACATCTTTTCCCGCTTTTCTATTGACATATACTCTATTTCCTGTGGGTGCCTTTTTTCATTCCCGTAAATGGTTTACGGGTGGTGCCTCAATGTATAATTAGCTAACTTTCTCTGTGTTTCACAGTGCATAGAACAAAGTATGTTCTCAGATCCGAAAGATCTAAGTGTGCATAATATTTTCCATAATCTTAAATTATGTTAAATTCGAATGAATATATATATATATATATATATAATGCGCTTTTGTAGTTATACGCCACTCAAAATAGTACAATAGAAGATATGTCGCTGAAGGTTAATCACATACAAACATATACATACATACACATATACATAAATACACACATCCAAATGCACACACTCAAACACACACATGCATGCACGCATGCACACACACACACACACACACGCACACACACACACACGCACGCACACAGAAGAACACACACATACACACGCGCGCGCGCGCGCATGCACACACAAGCACGCATACACACGCACACGCACATTCACGGAGTTCTCTTGCTTGTCTGTCGACTTCGACAACAACCATTAAGTCATCTGGAGGCTGATAGGACGCAGCAGGTCTGTGGGGTCACAGATTGCTGATGCAGTTGATTCATGCATGACATAGTCGTGGACAGTGAGGGCAAGAAATGTTGGCCGGTGTCACGGTTAAAGGTCGTTCGTTCCTACATGTGGTACCTTTTAATAGCCACGAGAATATGCCTCGTACGTCATGCGGGATTTCGTCGGCTCCGCCAATTACGGACGCTACTCTGGCGTCTAGCTCTGAGGGCCATTTCACGCATTTATTCGGATTTTCGTACTTTTGTAATCGTTTCGGAAAATGTCATTTACGGATGAAAAAGAAGAAGATTTACCCCAACCCACCCCACCCCACACCCACCCAAAAAATATGTAGGGAAGAGTGATCACATTTCGTGTCAGTTAAGTGGCCGCTGACTACGATCTAGCCGATACCATTTCGCCCATCTATTTTTAATTGCTGTCGAGTTTTTGAGCACAATAGGCCTACTACTAGTAAGTTGAGTACTCGTACATCAGAAATACAACATCGGTGGTACCTAGCACATTAAATTATATTCTTGTAGCATCATGTGCGATTGCTCTGTAGCTTTAGCGTGTACGCGACTGAGAATGGACCGCTGCGTTCGCTTTATAGAATCCGAGAAGTTATAAACTTAGGCCCTCGTTGCGCTCTGTCTAAACTCTTTCAAGGTAGACATGGAGATTTGCATGAGAAACTTTTTCGGTAGGTCGTGTTGTATGTCGTTGCGCGTATTCAGCCTTTTGATGACTCTGTAACGCAGTCTGTAAGTTTCCATAGATGATTTTCATTACGACGGCATTGTAACATTGCGCATTGACATATGGACATTTTAGTAAGAAATCTGAAGCCCTTTTCCCGTTATCTCTCCAAGAACACAGAGGCTTTTATTATATTCGGCAGCACAATTACACATTTATTGGTATCTTTTACGGAATAAGAGGAAAAACAATTTGTAGCATGACTGTACAGTCACTTCTTAAAACCTTTGGACACTAGCAACGCATCATTGTGTTATGTATAGAAGATTTGTAAGATTTTTTGCTTTAAAAAATAATTAATTAAAATTTTCGTATGTCAGCTCCAAATGCTTCCCCTTCTCTTCTTAGAAACCTATTTACCATATCTATGTAGTCCCTCAATTTTGAAAATTGTATCAACGGCACTTATGTTTAGATCAAAGCCTTAACCTGGATGCACACACACACGCACACACACACACACATACACACACACACAAAATACACAAGCAGAGTACACAGATAGCCACACTCAGACATACATCCACGCACACACACCCACACACACACACACACGCGCACACACAAATAAACAAACACACACTTACATGCATACACACACGCATACACACACATGCACACGCACGCACACACACACACACACACACACACACACACACACATGCACGCGTGCGCAAACATGCACATTGACGCAAAGAAAAGCATACAGTCACATTCAGACACAATCCTAAGCATGCATGCACATGTGCATGCACATGCGCGCGCATACACACACATACACACACGCACACACACGGATGCACACCTCTGAGTACATACTAATGCACAAGCACATATGCACCTAATGAACAAGCACACTCATGAAAACATGCACAATATTGCTCACATACTGACATGATACATGAGAACACACAAAGATTACTTATCACTGCATTTCATAATGAACATCTCTCAATATTCATCCTTGGCTACATTTATACACCATCTTAGCTATGCTAACATGGATGATGCAACAAAAATAACGCCAAAGCAGGATTTTTGTGGTCCACAGTGGATATCTAGGCAGAAGCCATCCTATATTTCCTTTTTGCTTAAACATTCCTTTCACTTTGCCTTCCGCATTTCAAACATTTGCATTGTATCAAATGTTTCATCATGTACTTTACCCTTCTTGTCTTCTTGTGTTGATAGAAAACATGCAGCTCTTAAATACAAGTAATCTCTACGCCACCTCAACATCCCTCTGAAAGTTTATAAACAGTCATTGTGTGTGGT
>JAWQFJ010011194.1:0-5000 GCA_034096865.1 Theodoxus fluviatilis
TGGTCTTCTTTGACGTTCATGGCTGTCGTTCTTACTGACAGCTGCAGGCCTTCCTCAAGCAAGAAGACAACTCCTCCATCTGGACTGGCAGCATCGGTCTGGCAGGTCACGACCCTCGTGTGGCCTTTGTATTCCCAGGTCAAGGGCAACAAAGCCCAGACATGGGCAGGCAACTCTACGCTGAGGAACCTGTCTTCCGGGAAGCCATCGACAAGTGAGCAAAATGTTGAATGAACACTTGCAGTGGCACCCGTGCTGGGGAAAAATCGACATGGCTTTAGATAAATACCTAGTCTGACAGAGAAACTTTTGTTCCATGTTGCATAACGAGAAATGCCCATCGTAGTCGTCAACGTGTTTCTTCACTTGAGCCATGATCAAATACTTTTGACAAGTATCATATAATCGCTAAACGCATATGTAACTTTCCTTCTCTCCATGCCTGTGCTCATTGTATGAAATGGAAACCCTGGGATTCGCGAGAGGGAAGCCTGTTCCTCATCCTGTGTGTAGAAAGCACCTACATACTAACTGGTGTCGCGTCCCTCTCCTGCAGGTGTGACCTCTACTTCGCCAAGGCCACTGGACAGTCGCTGCTGAAGATGTCGGGTCTATTCCGCGCCGTGGACGAGAAGGAGGAAGGGCTGCGGTCCGTGGACGAAGTGGAGATCTCCCAGCCCGCCATTTTGTTCATGCAGGTCCGTCTGCCTCCCTCTGTCTCTACTGCTGTGTCGGAAGCCAGGCTCGAGAACACCGTGTCTCTCTCTGCTTTTGTATTTGCATCTTTCTACTTTTGTTTCTCTCTGTTCTTTTTCAGTACCTTTTCTCTCCTTTTTTCGTACCTTAGCGTATGTACTTCATGCCTGGCGCATACTTTGAACTCACTCCGAGTAACGTCACACGATGCTGAATGATAACTTTCTCTTATTCTATTCCGAATAGGAAGGAGCCTTTAGAGTCTAGTCTTTTAATTAGAGCGTTTGAATCAAGCAGTTACTTCTTCGCATGCAGAAGCTGTGGTCAATGCCACTTCGACCACAAAGTTATATCTTCGGAGCAAAGTTAGCTAGCTTTGATTTGCTCCGTCCAAGTAGGAATCTAGTAGCTGCCAGGAGGCTGCAGATGTCTTGAGGTCTGGCTTACCCTTGATGTGGCAGGAAGCTCCCATCAGGTTGGAATGCTCTCTCGGAGAGAGGACGGTTCTGGCACCCGATGGTCCATGCCACCTGTCTGTCTGTACGTCCTACGTGTGTCTGCTGACAGGGACTGGCAAAGAATATATCAGCTGGGCTTGACACCGGGGAAAAGTGCGAAGCACTAAGGGCTTCTTCCTTTGTAATGCGTTGCTGTACAGACCACCATCACCTTTCTCTTTGCCTTTGTAATAAAACTCTTCGCTTTTTCTGTCCACCAGGTGGGGCTACTGGCGCTGTGGCGTCACTGGGGAGTGCAACCAGACTGCGTGGTGGGACACAGCTTCGGGGAGCTGGCAGCTGCCTACGCCGCGGGTCTGCTGTCCCTGAAGGAGGCCGTGGAGGTGGTGTGCATCCGCAGCAAGCTGCAGAAATCCCTGCAAGGCTCAGGTGGGTGTTCCGCTCCCAAAGGTCTGGAGTCTCTTTTGACTTGACAGGTGTGGATGGAGAGAGCGTCTGTGCAGCCTATACGTGTCACTAGAAACCCTTGTATGCGTGTCTGTATATATATATATATATATATATATATATATATATATATATATATGTGTGTGTGTGTGTGTGTGTGTGTATGTGTCTGTGTCTGTGTGTTTGCGATTGCGTGTGTGTGTTTGTGTGTTTGTGTGTGTGTGTTTGTAAGTGTTTGTGAGTGAGTGTGTGTGCGTGTGTGTGTTTTCTCTGTGTGTGTGTGTGTGTGTGTGTGACAGGGACAGTGAGAGAAAGAGAGAGAGAGAGAGAGAGAGAGAGAGAGAGAGAGAGAGGGAGGGAGGGAGCGAGGGAGGGAGGGAGAGAGGAAGGGAGGGAGGGAGGGAGCGAGGGAGGGAGGGAGGGAGAAAGGGAGGGAGGAGGGAGGGAGGGAAGGAGGGACGGAGAGGAAGAGGGCGAGAGAGAGAGAGAGAGAGAGAGAGAGAGAGAGAGAGAGAGAGAGAGGGGGGGGGGGGGAGGGAGGGGGAGAGGAAGAGAGAGCGTAATGGTGTACGTGCTGTACAATAATAATCATTTCAAGTCAAGATTTACACTTAAAAGTCATGACGTCTGTTGCAGTAATCGTACCATCTTTGTTTACTGCCTGCTAAATAACACGACACTTCCGAAATTGCAGGCGCTATGGCAGCTGTGCGACGCGGACTTCCGGACGCTGGGCCACTCCTGGAAGAGTTCCCTGCCCTTGCCGTGGCATGCGTCAACTCGCCAGGGGCGGTAACCCTGGCTGGATCCCCTGAGGACATCCGGGCTCTGGTGGAGGCCTACCCCAGCCTGGCCAAGCAGCTGCGTGTGCAGTGCGCCTTCCACACTCCCTCTATGGACGTCATCAGGTCAGTGCCGTGATACCAGGGTGACGTCACAGACATGTGCCGTCATTGTGCATGTATTTAAGTGGATACTATATTTCCAAAATGGCATTTTCTATTACAGTTACAATGTTGTTGAAAGTGGCGACACTCTGCTCACACTAACGTCCGATTATAGTGACATAGTATGCAATGCGACGTTATATGAAGGGCGAGACGAGAATGGATACTATGTGGCCTGATTTATTTTGTTTCAGGACTATTCGTCCATACATATAAGAAAATAAATCTTTTTGGTGGAAGAAAGGAGAATACAGCCTTTGTTTTCTCCATACATGCATGCTTATTGAATGGAAATAGTAGGACGAGATGTGTCTTAACCGAGGAACTTCATTCGCTCTGCAGGGACCCGTTCCTGACGCAACTGACGGGCAAGCTGCTGAGACGGGAGGCGTCACTGCCTTTCTACTCCACCGTCACCGGCGGCCGCTACACCTCTCCCACTGACGAGCTCTACTGGTGGAGGAACGTCCGCGAACCCGTCAGCTTCGTGGACGGGGTGAGGGCATTGCTCAATGACGTCAAGCCTGACGTCGTCATCGAGCTCTCCTCCGCCGCTACGCTGCTGACGTGCGTGCAGCAGATCGCCCAAGACCAAGGCAGCGCCTGCCCCGACCTGGTGACGTCATGCCAGCGTGGCCGTGACGACAGCCTGACAATGCTGAAGGCGCTGGCCGCAGTGCATGTCAAGGGCGTGGCCTTGGACTGGAACCACGTGACCCACGGCACGGCCAGCCACGTCTCCCTGCCCAGGTGTGAACGCCGCCTTACGATAATGGTTTCCCGCTCGTTTTCATTTCACTCACAAATTGGTCTGTTTATTTGTATAATCTCTCATTGACAAAGTAAACATAGTAGCAAATAGTAGTCATTTCTCTTCAAATCATGTTGCTGATCTTGTTTGTTCTGTTTATCCCTCTTTATGTCAAAGTCGTTCCTTCTTTATCTATAACAAAAATCCATATTTCCATGTCTTTCTCTCCTTCCTCCCCATCTCGCCCTCTCTCTACGCGATTCGTAAGAGGCGAATGACTAAGGACACCGTGACTTGATTTGCGTTTACTAGCTTACCAGCGATTGTCGTGCTTAGTGGCCTTCCATAGCCTACAAAGGCTGATAGGCCGTGAAACTCAATCCATCCATCCATTCATCCCCATCTCGCCTATTTTCATTCCCTTCGCACATTGTTGTAATATATTGATTTACTAATGAAACCATGTTAAATGTTCTTTTCACTCATTTCTCGCAATTCCTGTTTTCAGCTACCCTTGGCAGAAGCGGAAGTTCTGGAACGAGTGTGAGGACATGCGCATTCGACGTCTGGGACTGACAGACCGGAGCTTCAAGGGGCTAAAGGGGCAGATAACTCTGGCGGACTTTCCCTTCCTGAAAGACCACGTGATCCAGGGCAAGGTGGTGTTTCCGGGGGCAGGCTACGTGGAGTTCTGTGTGCAGCACGCCTTTCCCGCTTCCGACTGCCCCAGCCTCAGGTAGAGTAGGAGAGAGAGAGAGAGAGAGAGAGAGAGAGAGAGAGAGAGAGAGAGAGAGAGAGAGAGAGAGAGAGAGAGAGAGAGAGAGAGAGAGAGAGAGAGAGAATATTAAGTCGTAGACCAAATTATATTACCGTATCACCAAGAAATAGACTAAGCAGTTAAAAGACCTATTACTGAGTCTCATTTAAATATTTCAGTCCTCTTGACTCCCTGTAAAATGGATACTTTCCAATACAAACAAACATGTGCGTTGAGCTTAGATAGCTATGTTTTACAAACAGTTAGGGACATTTGTAAAATCTGGACATTTCTTTTCACTGTGCCTCTCCTCCCCAGGGACATCAAGTTCAAGCAGGTTCTGGCCCTGGACGCCGCTCCTGACGGCAAGAAGGAAGCCACGCGGCTGCAGGAGGAGGTCAGGTCAAATGTCATGACCCTGAGGAGCCAGCACGCCGAGCATGCGCAATGCACACTGGCACGCAGCCAGAAGGTGACGCGTCCCAAGGCTGACGTCACGGCCATCATGACGACCTTGGAGAAGGAGGTGGAGGGTGACGTCATCTACGAGCAGTTCCACGCCCTCGGCCTGGAGTACGGACCCAACTTCCAGGTAGGACAGGCTCTGACGTTACACGACCCGACACACGTGGCGGTGCAAGAACTGCCTTACAATGAGGACATCCCAAGAGGAAATTACAAAACACCTTTTATATGATCATAATTTGATTTGGATCGAAACAAAGCATGAAGACATCAATTGAAGAGACATTCTCATTACTTTTTCGTGTCTAGAAATCAAATTTCAAAAGAGACAACATCGAATTCCTTAGAGTGCTCTTTGGAAGAAGGCGACGCTACGAATCCCTATGCAGATGTTGCTTGTAGCCTGATCAGGGCTTGAGGTCTTTGCCAAGGTTGTGTCAGAACAGGAAGAAAAGCGCCTCCCCACCAGGTGTCAACAT
>JAWQFJ010011194.1:7500-17500 GCA_034096865.1 Theodoxus fluviatilis
CCTCATCGATTCCATGCTGACCTTGATCTTCTTCGATTTTCCAGAGGATCGCCTCGGACTTTGGTGATGACGTGGATCTGGAGGCCGGACTGGAGAAGCTGAAGCAGACGCTGCCAGACATGGAGATCGAAGTGCGCATGTTCACCAAGCTGGGTCATCTGCTTCCGGCGTCGCTGACGGGCTCAAAGGCCGGGGTGGAAGTGCTGTTTGCGCATGATGGCTTGGCCCAGTACTTCCTGGGGTCGCTGACCACCACGTTGTACTACAAGATGGTCACTGACTTGGTGAAGGGTAAGTGTCTATATTACAAGATTGTCACTGACTTGGTGAAGGGTAAGTGTCTATATTACAAGATTGTCACTGACTTGGTTAAGGGTATGCGTCATTTATTTATTTCTATTTAAGTTAGGTTGTTGGTTTTTTCGATCGTTTTCCTCATATGAATTGAATAATTCATAACCAATGTTTCATTTTGCATACGCTGTCCCTATGCAGATGTCATTTACATGATGACAGCGCCATGTAATTTGCATCATATGTCGATGGAGGTCTCATTTACTGTTGACTTACCTGCATGTAATTTGTATTCACCTTGCTGGTATAGACGTTGTTAGCTGCCACCACACCTGCATATTGTTTGTATGTCTTGTCCTCGTGCTGACTTTGTTCATGATAGTCGTTCCTGCATTTAATTTGCATACATTATGCTGATTCAGGGGCGGTGGAGAAGGCCTTGACGCGGAAGAGGGTAGTGCGCGTACTGGAGGTGGGTGGACGCATGGGCGGACTGTCCAGACACCTGTGCCAGGCCCTGGCCACAGAGCTGAGCACTGGTCAAGTGGACTACGTGCTGACTGACCTCACCAAGACCTTCTTCCTGCACGCCCAGCAGACGCTGAAGGACTTCCCCCAAGTCAGGTGAGGGTCTCGCTGTGGACCACGGAATCCGTGGGAGTAGGCAGCACGTCCCTGGCCTGGTCGGGGAATCCCCTGGTGCGTTCTTTCTTCCTCCCTGTCCGACCAGAGATGCGTCCTTGGCAGTTCCAGTTCCTTCAGCGGCGATCTTGCTTTAGCACTATTTGTTTGTCGATCTTTTCTTTCGTATGCATCGCATTAATCTCTGTTTCAGTGTTTCTCATTCTCTTTCAAATAATAGGCTCCTGCTTTTGAGGTTGAATAATTGCTGTTGTATAACTGTGTATCGCTTCACAAACTAATCTGAGCCATTCTTTTTCCTAACTAAAGGTACCAGGAGCTGGACATCGAAAACAACGTGCAGCAGCAGGGATTTGAACCCAACACCTTCGACCTGGTGGTGTGCCTGGACTCGCTGCACTCGGTGGTGGACGTGGAGGTGGGGCTGGCCAACATGCGCGAGCTCTTGGCTCCCCAGGGCTGGCTGGTCATGATGGAGGGCACGGGCTGCTCGCTGCTGCGCGAGGTCATCTTTGGCTGCCTGGAGCTGTGCTGGATCTACCAGGATCACTGGCGCCACGACAGCTGCTGGATGACGCAGGCCCAGTGGTGCCACCTGTTGGAGCACTGCGGCTTCCACGACGTCACTTCCGGCCCTGTGCACGAGGAGGTTCACAGCATCATCGTTGCCAGCAAGAGCGACAGTTCGTCCACCGTGGCTGCCTCAGCAGAGGAGGCGACCGCCACTCTGGCCCAGCGCTTCCTGGTCTGCTCCGACCTGGACTCCGCCCGGGCCTCCCTGCAGGAAGTCCTCCAGCGCGCGGACAAGGACGTCCTCGTCTTCAGCTCCATCCATGATGTCACAGACTGCCTGACATCTGGGCTGAGTCACACGACAGACACCGTCATCATTGCACTGACCTCGCCGGACATGACGTCATTGCTGACGTTTCTGCAGCGGCTGGAGCAGTGGCGCGTGGAGAAGGGGGACGAGAGAAGCGGACTGGCGGCTGTGTGGTTCCTGGAGCTGACGCCAGAGGGCGTGGTCTACCCGCATCCCGCCATGACGACTGGCTTCGTCCGTGTTGCCATGAACGAGCTCCGACAGCTGCCGCTGTACAGTCTGGAGGTCAAGGTGAGAGATCGACCTCAAAGTCAAGGGGCAGACTAGAACACTGATTTCCGCTTTTTGTTGTCATGAACTTCTCGCAAACTGAACACTCCCCAAAAATTTTAATTCACGATTACTTAATTGAAATACGTTAATCATGAAATTTGTTCAATCCAGTTAATTTTTGTTTGCCTTTTTTTGTAGGAGAGATGCTTTGTAAATGTCTTTTTTTATCAAGCCGTGAAAATTGAGTGAATTATGAAATTAGCCAACACCTGCTTTCATCTGAAGGACCGCAATGTTTACCAAAGAGTAGCCTTTACTGCCACTGCACAAACCTTGTCTACGACACTGACGTCACCTACCCTTGTTGTCGCTACTCCTTTCCAGAACGCATCCATCGCTGCCATCAGAGCGTCTCTTCTGGAGCTCTTCTCTTTCCCTCCCACCGGAGGCCGAGAGTTCCTGCTGGAAGGCAAGGGCAGTGACGTCACGCTGCACGTGCCCAAGATGGTCAAGGACGCTTTGCCCCAGCCACACCTGGACGACTCGTTGCCATGGCAACTGGCCCCCAAGCAGGGAAATTCCGGTTCCCTGGATTCCCTCTGCTTCTCGCAGTCACCTCGGACTCAGCTGGGTGAGTCGAGCTTGCATGACGTCAGAGGTCTGAAGTTGAATTTGTTTCGGACGAAAATTTGTCGGTGTTCTTAACCACCATGTTGTGACAACGTGATCATATTAAAAAATCAAGCATTGTCGATGTGATTTCCAAATTGATGTCTGCACACTTGACGCTAACACCGATTCCCTTGAAGAGAGATGTGGAACTGGCCGTTTCGAATATATTAAGTGGGTTGGCTTTCTTCCTTACTCACATTGTTTGTTTGTCAAATAATCAGTATCCTGAAATCTGTGCCAGGTTTTTATTTGCCGTTAGTTTTCCAACAGTTTCATAATTGCACTATTTATCTTGTTCTTTCCCAGGTCCCAGCGACGTCAGGATCAAGGTGAAGGCAGCGTCCTTGAACTTCAAGGACGTCATGGCCACCATGGGTCTTCTGGAGGGCGTGGCCAGGGAGGGAGAGCTTGGCCTCGAGTGCGCAGGCATCGTGACGCAGGTCGGCTCGGCCGTGACCCAGTACAAACCCGGGGATCACGTCATCGCACTTGGGGACAAGTGCTTGGCACAGGAACTGGTGACGTCAGCTGACTTCCTGATGAGGAAGCCGGCAGCCGTGAGCTGGGAGGAGGCGGCGGGAGTGGGCATTGTCTTTCTGACGGCCTGGGAGGCCCTGGGGGTCAAGGCCGCACTGCAGCCTGGAGAGACCGTGCTCGTGCACGCAGCTACCGGGGGCGTGGGTCAGGCGGCCATCCAGATTGCCCGGATGTTGGGGGCAAAGGTCATCGCCACGGCAGGGACGGAGGAGAAGCGCACCCTGCTGAGGACCAAATACGGCGTCACCATGGTGTCCGATTCCAGGTGGGTGGTACAGCCAGGCTTGGAAGTCGAGGTAGCGGACTTGCATAACTCAGACTTGCACTCCTTTTGGGCGTAGGGCTTCTCAAAACCTCTCCATCGAAATCTGTCCCTGCTGCCACGGACTACGTCACAGACACAGCCATGCTCTGTACGACTGTTCTTTGTAAGAAGCCTTAAGAGGCGTGCATTTCTATTAGGAAGCACAGACGTCACGTGTCCACACCTTGCATCCTTTACGCGTACGTGGCACTCAACGGGCTCACTCTTTTCGTTTTCTTTACAGGTCCACGGCCTTCCTGGATGACGTCATGAGGTGGACGGAAGGGCAAGGCGTGGACGTGGTCCTCAACTCCCTGGCAGGAGAGAAGCTGGCGGCGGGGTTGTCTGCCCTTGCCGACGGAGGGCGCTTCTGCGAGATCGGCAAGCGCGACATCCTGGACGACCGTGACCTTGGCCTTCGCGTGCTCCTGGAGAACAAGTCCTTCCTGTCTGTGCAGCTGGACCTTCTCATGAGGTCACGACCTCAAAATGTCAAGGCTGGATTGGATAAGGTGAGAAACTTGTACTTATTTATATCTAACGCTTAGAGCATTAACACATTAACTAGTAAATGTGGGTAGTAAGCACACATCCATTTTATATACGATTTTTCTTCTGCCTATAATCGTAGCTTTTCCTCCAAGCAACCCTGTCTAAGCAGTAGCATTGCCTTTATTTTAAAAAAACTAGAGTCAACGCTCTATTCTGGAGTTACTAGAAATTGTCCTATCCAACAATTTTCTTTTCGTTTTCTTCATGATGATACGCAGAAATAGTATTTATACTGTCAGTAGTAAATGGCACCAAAGAACGTAAGTAAACAAAGAAGGCGCATCCGAGGCTTTCCCTATACGAAAAGCGATGACGCTTGAAAAGCAGCGCCCTCAAGCGGCTGCGCTGTAGTGCAGATCAAGGGAGGTAAACAGACAACAGTGCAACATGTAAATACAGACGATGTTGCGCGAATGTATCGGCGTGTTTCTCATTAATCCCGAGCACATTTGTCAACAAAAGTACCGTGTAATTTGTAGCAAAATGACTCCCTGCAATAAAGCTGGTATTTATGCACCTTTTGCTCCCGTCTACATTGTGATATAGAGCTTACAATTGACACGGAATTGGTGAATGAAAACAGTCAAATTCTACTGTTTGTTTTCTTTTTTTTAATTCACACTACAATCAGACTTTTTGATGATATTCAAGTTTGTGCTGTTGGTGACTGAATCGTAAAACCAGACTATTGCAGTATGCCAGAATGGTAAATTTTATTCAGAAATTAATTTCCCCCATTGAATAGTGATTAGTGAGGCAAAGAGCGTTGGTTGTCAATTGAATAAAAGGGAACATGAAATGTTTACACTGCTTTGCATATTCAT
Source organism: Theodoxus fluviatilis (assembly GCA_034096865.1). Lineage (NCBI taxonomy): Eukaryota > Metazoa > Mollusca > Gastropoda > Cycloneritida > Neritidae > Theodoxus > Theodoxus fluviatilis. The sequence goes on from JAWQFJ010011194.1 coordinate 12,422, forward strand.
AATTATTGTCAAATTTATCGTTCCTTTGGTTAGTTGTTCTTTGCTCGGGTTGTCCTGTGCTTAGCAGTTGCTCTGATAATTTGGTCACCAGGTCACGTGACGCCAGTCGATTTAGAGCTCGACACAAGACTATTCGAGCAGCTTCGTTCACGAAAGATCTGGAAATCTAGGGTTATGTATAAAAAGAGCGACAAAGCGAGAGAGAGACAGACACGACTAACACGAGCAGACACGAGCAGTAGATGCGACAGAGTTAAGTTGAGAGCTTAACTTTGTAAGGAGCGAGTCCTCTGCGACACTGTGCGTAGAGTGAAGCGAGTACGACGACGATTACTGATTTTCACCACTGTGTAACGATCAGTGCGTGAATAAAGTTTATCGAAAACGACCACCAGTGTTTGTCACTTCGATTCCCCAGCGCAAGCCAGGAGAACCCCCGCACAACAAGAGTAGAGTGCAACATTGTCTTATAGTCTGCCCCACTGACAGTCATCACACACACACGTAGATCTGCCGTAGACCCGAGTCTGAACTGTACAGTGTCCCATCAACTGTAAAACTTCGCTTTACGCTGGCAATCCTTGATTCTGCTGTACAAACCACCACTACTGTTAACACAGTAACTCTGCCGGGTAAGGTGAAGGGTTCTTGTAAGCAATTTTACTGTTAAATACAATTAAAAACTCAGCATTACTCTATATGTTTACTGCAGCACACCACCACAGCCGCTTGGGGGCGCTGACGTCACTCGTTTCGCACAGACGCGCGTTATGATCGTTCTTTGTGTACTTACGTTCTTTGATGGCACTCAGTCCTAATTTTGTATGTTTCAGATTGGAGAGTTCATGGGAAAAGGGGCCATAACTCCTATCATGACCACCACCTTTTCCTTCGCTGATTACGTCAAGGCTTTCAAACTCATGATGAACGGCGCCCACATTGGAAAGCTCGTCCTTGACCTCGAGGGGTTCTCACCGTCCACTCTTGCCCTTCCCGCTGACCTCTTTGACCCCAACGCCCTCTACCTCGTCAGTGGCGCCAACGGCGGCATCGGGCTTTCGCTCCTGCGGTGGATGGCACAACGAGGCTGCAGACACGTCATTTCCGCCTCGCGTTCGGGCTTCACCTCGCTTGACCAGAAAATGACCGTCCGCCATCTTGCCTGCAAGGACGTGACCTTGTATGACCTGCGGGCAGATCTCTCCTCCTTGGACGAGTTCAAGGCCCAACTGGAGAAGGTCAAGACTGAGAGTGGTCTCCCCTTGAAGGGAGTCTTCCACCTTGGGGGCGTGGTTGACGATGACGCAATCATTCGCAACACGCCTGAGAAGATGACCCGTACTCTGAGGTCAAAGGCCGAGGCGGCCTACAACCTTCACCTTGCTACCCTGACTGACCCACTGAATGTCTTCTTTATGACGTCATCGGCAACCACCATGTTTGGCAACATGGATCAAAGTAAGACATACATTCTTGGAGACTACAAACAGTATAAGTGCATGTGTGTGTGTGTGTGTGTGTGTGTGTGTGTGTGTGCGTGCGCGCTCGTGTATGCACTTGCGGGAGCGTGTGTGCGTAAGCGAATGTGCTGGTGTGCGTCGAAAGCGAAGACATGAAGCTAAATTATCTTCCTTTTTTCCACTCTAAAATCATGGAGCATTAATGATAGCCTCAAGGTCATTGGTGTTTTTCATCATAAATACACCACATTACATTTGTCATCTACTTCTTCGTAACTTTCCGTCTGAAGACAAAGCGCAACTTTGACAAATATGGACTTGACTGAGCATCTCATTACTTCAGTGTAGCATTCATGAGGTGATGACGTTTACTTTCCACAGGCAGCTACGTAGCGGCCAACAGCTTCCTGGAGGAACTTGCGCATGCGCGCCGCAGTCTGGGCCTACCCGGGGTGGCACTGCAGCTTGGGGCCGTGGCGGGGGCGGGCATGGCGGAGAGGGGTCACAACACCCTGGCCATCCTCAGGGGTCGTGGCCTTCTGACCTTGCACGTGCAGGAGATCATCGCGTGCCTGGACCGGGTGTTGATGCAGCAGGACAGACCGGTTGTCTCCCTTTGCAAATGGGTGAGTGGAGTTATCTACCTTCCGCCTTTCGGTCATCCTGGCATTTAACTCTTTGAGAATCGATTGTATACTGTAGTCGTCGTCTTGCCAGAACTTTTGTGTCACGTGTTCACATAATAAAACCAAACTGGCTACATTAAACGTCTATCTCATGGGGAAAAACTGCAAAACTGCATTCGCTTGCTATTGTGTCGATTTAGTGGTCTTTTACTGCAATACATTTCTGAAAAATAAAAGCTTACATACATGTTAAATTGTCGAATTTCTTGTCCTTCTCTCCCTCGCTCCACTCTCCCTCCTCTGTTCGCACCTCATAGCTTCCCCACACCAAACCTTCTCTTCACTCTCCATCATCTGTCCGCACCTCATAGCTTCCCCACACCACACCCCCTCTCCACTCTCCCTTCTCTGTTCGCACCTCATAGCTTCCCCACACCACACCCCCTCTCCACTCTCCCTCCTCTGTCCGCACCTCATAGCTTCCCCACACCACACCCCCTCTCCACTCATAGCTTCCCCACACCACACCCCTCTCCACTCTCCCTCCTCTGTCCGCACCTCATAGCTTCCCCACACCACACCCCCTCTCCCTCCTCTGTCCGCACCTCATAGCTTCCCCACACCACACCCCCTCTCCACTCTCCCTCCTCTGTCCGCACCTCATAGCTTCCCCACACCACACCCCCTCTCCACTCTCCCTCCTCTGTCCGCACCTCATAGCTTCCCCACACCACACCCCCTCTCCACTCATAGCTTCCCCACACCACACCCCCTCTCCACTCTCCCTCCTCTGTCCGCACCTCATAGCTTCCCCACACCACACCCCTCTCCACTCTCCATCCTCTGTCCGCACCTCATAGCTTCCCCACACCACACCCCCTCTCCACTCTCCATCCTCTGTCCGCACCTCATAGCTTCCCCACACCACACCCCTACCCGACCTGTGCTGACATGGCCCCGGGGGAGAAGTCAGACGCGCAGACCTGACGTCACGTCTCTGTTGCAGGAGTGGGGCGCCCTCTTCCCCTACGTGCGAGAGGAGTGCTGCTCCTTCAGACACCTGCTCCCAGTCAAGGCCGCTGCTTCAGGTACGTCGCCTCTCCCGCCAAAAGCGATGACAACGACGATAATGACGCTGACGATTGGGCTGCTGAAATAAAGAGTAATTCGCTCAAATTGATACATGTGTCCTGAGAGGACTCTTTGCATCTTTTGTTTATAAATGAAACAAAAAGTTTTTTCAGTGAAAGCAGTAATTAACTGATGAAAGCCACAATGCTAAAAATGATTGTGGTAATATATTCCTGTTGTTCATACTGTTTGGTGCTAATATCGAGAACCATGGGAGTACATGATGATGACCACGACGATTACTGCGATGGCAACTCAGATCATTGTGTCATGTAAAGCTGTAGGTATTTTTTTCATGACGTGATATGTCTCGCTCCTGTCCTCGTCCCTGTCTATATTGTCGCCTCCTCTCTCCACAGGTGGCGAGTCACGCATGAGCCAGGCCGAGATGGAGCAGCGCGTGCGGGCCAAGCTGGCCTCGGTGCTGGACATGAACGAGGAGGAGGTGGCCCTGGACAAGCCCATGGTGGAATACGGCGTGGACTCGCTCATGGCCGTGGAAATGGTCAACTGGCTCAACAAGGAGATGGACGTGGCCACCTCGCAGCTGGACATCCTGGGCGGCATCTCCACCACGCAGCTCATTCAGAACGCCCTCCAGGGCACCGTTGCCCTCAAGGGATAAGGGTGTTGCTGGGACGCACCGAGTGACCCAGGGCTGGCATGGCGAGGCGAAGGACTCATCTCCTGTCCTGGGCCTCACCTCTCTCATCAGGTGTCAGTGGACGCACGCTGTGGTCGTAGGCAGAGCGCGCTGTGCAATTGCCCTGTGTCTAGATGTACAGTGTGACGTGAACTTCATCCCCATTGTTACGGCTATTCATGGGATCTGTTTTGAAGGGGAATTTCTCCATGTGTGTTATCTTAAACCATTTTGTCGTCGGTTGAGCACGCGGTACTATTGCCCTGTGTCTGGATGTAGGATGTGACTTCACCCAAATTGTTAAAGCTATTCATGTGATCTGTTTTGAAAAGAATTACTCCTTTTGAGTAATTTTAACAAAATATATGTGTATGTCCATATGTAGTTGAGGATTTAATGTATCAGTGCCTTATACTTTTCTAAGACAGGTGGACGCGCTCTCCATTTGTCTTAAAACAAGTTCTTGTCTTTCAAGAGGTTGCTCAGGATTTGATGCCACGCTTTTTGCTGGCCAAACAAAGTTATTTAGCAAGATTTTGATATTAAAATATTGCTGAAATCCACCCGGCTGGTGGACGTACAGCCGAGGAGGGGGAGCGTAGTGATAGAATCCAAAAAGTGCGAATGGCCAGGCCAATGTAGGACCTAACTCTTGTTAGGCGAGAAACCCTTGTCAAATAAGTGTGGTTAAACAAATCTACGGGTAAAAGCTGACAAGCGTGGTTGTTCAGTGGAAAACAATTAACCAGATGAAAGGAATACAACGATGCCTTGCATTTAATTGCAAGATTCCAGTCTGCGTGACTGTGTTCGACAAATCACTACAGTGGCGGAATGCACTTGCACGCTGCTCCGATGCACGCTGCGGCACACGTCTTCAAGAAGATCAGGTTGTCAAATAGTTCTGCACCACAACGACTCTTTTTACGTTTCTAAGAGTTACACTAGAAGTAAATGCGGGAGTTGTGGGTGCCGTGGTAGCGTTTCTGTTACCATTGGTCTCCATCCAATTCAGGGTTATTCATTTTGCATCCTCACTGGGAGTTGCAGAGCGTGGAGCGATGATGCGTTGTTCGGTATGTTGTTTTCTGGTGGATGCAGTCGTCTCCGATGCACGAAAAGAAGGTTTCGTATTATTTGTCAATCTGCCTTAGTTCAACTTTGACGGCAAAGTATCTTTGTCTTGCAAACCTTACGACTACCCTGACGTTTTCTCAGC
>JAWQFJ010011197.1:0-49579 GCA_034096865.1 Theodoxus fluviatilis
AAGGCCCATCAGCCTTTGCTGGCTATGTTAGGCCATAGATCACAACAAAGTCCGTTAGAACAAGAGCAAGTCCAGATTTCCCTAGTTAATGGCCTCTCACAAGATGCCCAGGGAGATGCAGTGGCTCAATTTGTACCCCGGACCCACCAGGGGCCCTAGTTATTTGCCTCTTATGAAATACCGTATTTTGTCTAATGGATGAATGAATGGTGTTTCAAAGCCTCAGCCTTAATAGGCTATGCAAGGCCATTAAGCACAAAAACCACTAGAACAGATTAGACCAAACGCAAATCAAGTCATGGTGTCCCTAGTTATTCGCCTCTTACGAATCGCATATGGAGACGCGGTGGGTCAGTTTTTACCAAACATACAGGGGAATTCTACTTAATATTTTTTCTATTTCGATGAGACAAATATATCTGGTACCCTAATCTTTACTGATGATTTTCCCCCCGAATATGTTGAGTCTCATACAATGTTGACTTTATTCAGCAAAGTTGTCATCCTCATTACAGTCATTGTCGTCAATGTTTGTGTTGACTTCGTCATCATCAAATGCATCGTCGTCATCATTGTGTTTATTGTCGATATTGTCGTAGTTATTACTTCTGCTGCCACTGATGTTTTTGATATTACTATCTTATATTATTGCTGGGAATTCTCACCAGGTGGAGCTGCTATCCAAGCTGGAAAACAACCTGTTCGAGGGGGAGGGATGAATGAATGGATGATGGTGTTTTACGGCCTATCAGCCTTTGTGGGCTATGTAAGGCCATTAAGCACAAAAATCACTAGAACAATTTAAAGTAAATGTAATCCAGCCACTTTGTTCCTAGTTATTCGCCTCTTACGAATTTCGTAGGGAGACGTGGTGAGTCAATTCTTACCCCAAACATACAGGGGGAGGTCAAGAGGGAAGACAAACCCCATGGACTTTGATTGCCTAATCAAGCAAAAGTATATGCCTCCCATTTTGCCTAATAGTCACCCTGGGCGTGTGAATATTTGCCGAGGGGGCGCGTCTGAGTGGATCACCCACCGTTTTCACTGAACACAGCTATGCAGGATGGATGGATGGATATCCGGATGGATGGATGGTGTTTTACGGCCTATCAGCCTTTGTAGGCTATTTAAGGCCAGTAAGAACTAAAATCACTTGAACAGTACAGAGTAAACGCAAATCAAGTCATGGTGTCCATAGTTATTCGCCTCTTACGAATTGCGTAGGGAGACGCGGTGGCTCAATTCTAACCCCGAACCGGCAGAGGGAAGATATGCAGGAGGATGAGGAAAGTTAATTACCAATCAAAGAGCTTTATAAAAACTCTACAGGAGTGAAGATGATCTCTTCCTGGCCAATGATACGAGTCGGACGTCGACTTAAAGGGATTTTCCAAGATGGAAGTGCAACTGGCGGAGGACGCTCTGGAAAACCAGCGCTCCATTGTGCTCACTGGCAGCAATGATTGTTCTCTGGAGACTTCTTACAGCGACTACAACAGCCCTGGCCATTCGAGTAAGTGTCAATACTTTCATTTACCAGGCAGTGAGGAGGCGGGATGGAAGGGGAGATGGGGCGCACGTTTATTAGGGGAGATGGGGGGCACATTTATTAGGGGAGGTGTGGATATTAGACAAAATAGGGTACATAGGGTGACGCAGGGGGTCATTCCTACCCCTAACCCACAGGGAGAGTTGTATATGAAGGTACAAGTTGCTGAACTAAAGATCTATGTAATGAATGAATAAAGTTTTACTGCCTATCACTCTCAATCTTCGTACACCAAGCCTTGGATCACAAAAAGTATTATTAGTGATCAGAGTAATACCAAATCAAATCACACAAAGACTGAAGGACCACCACCATGGATCCTCTCCTATCGGAGCCCACTCCCTAGACTACAACCACACCATGGACCAGGACAGCGTGTGCTTACTGGACCAAGAATCAAGATTGTTGTAGAGGGGAGTCAAGGAAGTGATTAACATTGCAGCTAACAACCCCCACATTGAACTGTGACCAGGGCCACCACCAACTGAAATCCGTGTATTCCTCACTGATTCAGTCTCGCTGCCATGAGGTCGCTCACGGTGGTGTTCACTGAAGCAGCGCTCTCCTGTTCAACATTCACCCTGAACAAGGCTGCGAGACAGCGGTCGAAAGCTACGCAGCGAGTTATACTTGTGTCGTAGGAATGGAATTTAGGGCGTTAACTCCCAATGACTCGGGTTAGCAATGTAATTTTTCACCCGATAGCTCATTGGTTGCAGTATGTCAGCTGGGTCGTATAAATAGCTGTGACGTCTAGGGACAACGTCATTTGCCTTCCCAAGAGATTCCATTGCAGCAGCAGCTTCCATAAGTTCCACTGCATTCCGTCTCTACGAGCCGAAAGTCTACTCCCCGCTGACGCATCGGGCAGTGAGTATGTCGGCCCGGTCGGGCTTAGAGTGACCTGCAGGTGAGCTGTCTTTGCTGTCCCCACTTCCACCATGCATGGTGGTTCCATAACTCCCGCTCCTGCAACACTTGTATCTCCTTTCTGAGGCGAAAGTTTAGTACTGGGGCGCGTTTGTTTGGCCTAAAATCTCAAGAGAATCCATGAGGGATAGGCGCTGCCTACGTTCCTCGATCATAAGGACACACTTGCCGTGAAGGCGGGAGGCCGAGGGAGGTCTGGAGCTCCCTTGATGCTTCAAGCTGCTGAGACCCGGATGAGCCAAAATGGCGGACACAGTGAGAGTTGGACTGGTGTTCTGAGATAAGTCCCTGTAATGTCCAGGGTCCAAGAATAGAAAAGTGTACGTACACAGAAGTATTTACTGTTCGAGTGTTAAGTTGTATATATTGAAGAGTAGGTGTATAGGTCATTTCTGGACATATTGTGGTAGGAACAGGCTGATGGGTTACCTCCCTTGGACCACGAGGTCATCACGGGAGGTCAGTTGCTGCTAAATACGTAGGAGCCGCAGGGTAGATGGGAGACTGATTACCCAAAAGACTTGTTGAAATAATTTTCGCGTGTCTCAAACTCCATCTATCATCTCTGCAAAACGCGCTGACGATTCATGCCATTGGCGGCACTATAGCTTTAATGAGATTGTTCAGTGACGGGTTTGCCAAGAATAAATGAATCCAATGTAAATAGAGCGGACTTTTAGCTCTTTTTTGTAAGTCATCTAATATGTAAATAAGTTCATTAATATATATATTTCTTTATCCCCAATGGGACCGCCGCCAACAACGGAATCAAGAGGAACAATAGTTATCCTATGAGCTGGCTGCTCGACTATATGTATTTAGGATCTTAGTACCCAATATGACAAAGGGACTACAAGGTGTTTGGTAAACAATACACCAACCTCATTCCTATTTTGTTAATTTACTTTCGCGTCCCGATGAATGAGGCATCCATAGTTGGAAGAGCACCTGTGCTCGAAAAACTCGCAGGGTATCATACGATCCCAGCCAGGGTAACGGGACTACCCAGAGCGTCCGGAAGCCCCCCACAATCCCAACACCACCCCCTGTGTCTGAGGACACCCGCCAGCTGCATGTAGACGAGGGCGAGAAAGTGTCTTCGGACATCCGCCGTGGCGTGAAAGTGTCTTCGGACATCCGCCGAATCCATGCGGACAAGAGTGACAACGTGCTTGCACTACTTGTAAAAGCTGAAAGTGGGGAGTCGGTGGAAGAGGAACTAGAGGAGGCTGTCCGTGAGCTCAAAGAGGCATGGTGTCTACAAGACAGTGGGACTCAGACCCCCAGGGGTAAGAACATGAAGTCAAGGCCAGGATCCACAGCTAAGCAGCTGACGTCATCGCTCCTCTCTCATCACTCCCAGCCATAAGTCTAAAAACGCTATAACTAAAAGGGACAAATACCGAACCCTCTAAGAGCTATGGAAAAAGAATCGAAAGTGGGCAATCAGACAAATACTAGATAATGAGAAAGAAATCAACTGTGAGATTTCCCTTGATGTAACAGAGGCAGTATATAAAGAAAAATTCGAGCAGACAAGCAAGAAGGTAAATTTATCAAATGTCCCAAGTCCCAAGAGGACGCTGAATAAGGAACAGCATGACATCTTGCTTCAGCCTATTACAGAGAAAGAGGTCATTGAGGCCATCACACGCACTGAGACCAACACGGCAAAAGGGCCAGACCAGGTCACTATGTCGTCCATTAAAACGAGGAAGTGGTCCTCGGAAGTACTAATGATATTGTTTAATATTTGGTTACATACAGGTAAGATTCCTGATGAAGTGAAGAAGGCTAGAACAATATTATTACTCAAGTGCCAAGCCACAGAACTACTAAAAGATATAGGGAACTGGCGGCCACTGACAATCGGCAGCATACTACTGAGATTGTATAACAAAATATTGGCAAAGCGTATGCTCCCACTGGTACCTTTACACCCAGCTCAAAAAGAATTATGCCAACACCTGGTGTAGCATTCAACACCTTCGTCCTAGATAGGATATTGAAGAAGGCAAAGAAGACCAAGGGTCACCTAGCGGGTGCATTACTGGACTTGGCAAAAGCGTTTGATACTGTATCACACGAGCTGGTCAAGGAAGGCCTCTATAGGCTAGGTTTCCCAGACAAGTTCATTGCAATAGTTGAGGATATGTACACAGGCGCCAAGATGCAGGTCCAGGTAGGGAAAAATGTTAGCAATCCAATACAGATCAATCAGGGGGTGAAACAGGGGATCCGCTGTCACCAATTCTCTTCAATATTGCTCTTGACCCACTATTTCAACTATTAGAAGAAGAAGGGAAGACGTGGACATGCAACAAGACAGATATTACAGCTATGGGCTATGCAGATGACACAGTCATTCTATCAGGCAGTGCACAGGGCATGCGCTATAATCTCCTCCTCAACCCAAAGAACAGCTATGCTTTCCACATCGATTCTAGACCGAAAACCCAGGTGATTAACGGGATAACACCATACCAACTACATAAGCAGAATTTGAACTGGATTGGTCCGGACAAGACCACCAAATACCTAGGCAAAGAGATAGGCCCATGGCAGGGAATATGATCTGAGAATATGAAAGAACAAATAGATAAATGGGGGAAAACATCACCAAAGCACCACTGAAACCAAGGCAAAAATTAGAAATTTGGAAAACTACAGCCATCCCAAGAATCCAAGCAATACTTTCGTTAACTTCTCCATCACAAGAAAAATTGAGGGAATATGATAGAATGATTAGAGGCTACATCAAGGCAAATTTACATTTGCATGAGACAACAAATAACTATATCCTATATTCTAAGGCATCAGAAGGTGGTCTATGTATAGTCTCCCTACTACAGTCAATTCCGTAAAATGACTACAAACTAATTGATAAGCTGATGCACGAAGCTTATCTCGACGAAAGCGGAGTTTTCCTCACCCCTACCACTGAGAAAGACGAACGTCTGCTTTCTCCACGTGCTCCGCCATTGTGAGCGTCTACGTCTTTGATTCACCTTCTCCCCAGAAACGTCTGCGCCAGCACCCAGAGTTTCGCCCCAGTCGTCTCGTTCCACAGAAAGATTACCAATGCCTGCCGTCATAAGCAAGAGGATTCACCCCTCGTCTGACCAGTCCACTGGGTGGAGAAAATTCCAGTGTTCTTAATTCATTGTGGTGTGACGGTGCCTGGCAGTGTTCCGGTTTCCCCCTTCCCCTTTCCCTTCCCTCTCCCTCCCCCTCCACGTGCGTTCGTCACATCCATCGAACTCAACTAAAGAGACCGCTGATTGGCTGAACCTGCACCTTCGTCAGTTAAGTATCATTTCATTGGGTTTGGCAGACCACCTTTATTTTATCTGGGGAATTAGATTCAGTATACTTATTGTTGCATAATTATTATTATTAGTATCCTAATTACCGCTTACAGTGCTCTATTAGGTTTTTGATTTAGAAGAAAAAAAGAAACGGAGACTGAGGGAGACCCTGAGAAAGATATGTTAGTAGAGCCACTTGCTAATGGCGGTCCAAGTGGACTGATAATGCTGAGCACTATTAGCAGAGTAGTAGGGAACAGCTTTTGGGTGCAGATAATGAACATCACTGATGAAGACTGTACCCTACACCCACGTACAAGAGTAGGAGTGCTGCAGGATTTTGAAGAGGAGGTGGTGTCTGACGCCAAGATCTCAGTACGCTGTAACCGGGTGGAGATCCACCCCACAGCAGTGGAAAAGCCGTCCTGTCCAGTCGACCTCGATGCCACGGAATGCACCCCAAGCGAACGACGACGGTTGAGGGACCTGGTAATCAAGTACGCCGACATGTTTTATCACGACGACGAGGACCTGGGTTATACGGATAGGGTTCAACACCACATCAACCTCCGCGACCAACGTCCAGTTGCGTCAGCGTTTCGCAGAATTCCACCCTCCCAGTTGGATGAAGTAAAGAACCACATCCAGAAACTTCTTGACCAGAAGATAATCCAAAAGAGTTCGAGTCCCTACGCCTCTCCTATAGTCGTCGTACGGAAGAAAGATGGCTCCATCCGTCTCTGCGTGGACTATAGGAAACTCAATGAGAAGACCATCCCTGATGCATATCCTCTGCCCCGCATTGACGACTCACTGGATGCGCTGGGAGGCGCCACGTTGTTTTCCACGCTCGACCTGGCCAGTGGGTATCATCAGGTGGCGATGAGCCCGGAGGATAGAGCGAAGACGGCCTTCATAACTCCGTTTGGGTTGTTCGAGTACCTCCGGCTCCCAATGGGGTTATCGACAAGTCCAGCAACCTTTCAGCGGCTGATGCAGAATTCCATGAACGATCTGGTTTTCCAGATGCTGCTGATATATCTCGACGATCTCCTCGTCTACAGCAAGACTTTCGACGAACACATCTATCGTCTCCAGATCGTCTTCGATCGCCTTCGGGAAGTGGGGCTGAAGCTCAACCCCAAGAAATGCAACTTGGTACGAAAGAGCGTCGAGTTTCTGGGCTACACCGTCTCAGGTCAGGGCATTGAAACATCAACAGCAAAGATCAACGCGGTGAAGCAGTGGCCTACACCCCGCACTGCCAAGGACGTCCGGTCATTCTTGGGGTTGGCAAGCTATTATAGGCGTTTTGTGAATGGCTTCGCCAAGATTGCCCGACCTCTACACCAACTGGTCGCTGACAGCCATCAGAAAAAGAAACCAGCGGTAGAGATCGTCTGGAGGCCTGAGCATCAAGAAGCGTTCGCCCAGCTCAAGTCGGCACTGGTTTCTGCCCAGTACTTGGATACGCCGACTTCCATCAACCCTTCATCTTGGAGACTGATGCCAGCTTGAACGGGTTGGGAGCCATCCTCTCACAGGAGCAGAATGGGAAGAAACGGGTGATCGCCTATGCCAGCCGCACTCTACGCGGGGGAGAGAAAAACACGACCAAATACGGCAGTTTGAAGCTGGAGCTGCTGGCGTTGAAGTGGGCAATGTGCGAAAAATTCAGACACTACTTGCTGGGGTCAAAGACAGTGGCCTTCACCGACAACAACCCATTGAGCCATCTGAAGACTGCTAAACTTGGGGCGATAGAGCAGCGATGGGTGGCAGAGCTAGCCTGTTTTGATTTCACCATCCGTTACAGAGCAGGAAGGGAGAACGTGAACGCCGACGCACTCAGCCGATACCCCGTAGGCAACAGTAGCAACAGCGATGACGACGACTTGGTCGCCATTTCATGCTCTCTACAGACCAAGCCTGCAAGCATCATGGTGCACTCCGCCACAGTGCCAGAACTCCGCGAAATTGACAGAGCCCATGGAGAAGTGAAAGAGAGGCTAGAGATTCCGGTGGCAACTTCTTTCCCAACCATCGAACCCGAGGAGTTGGCCAGACTACAGAGAGGGGACCTTGCCATTGCAGCTGTCTTACCATATGTGGGGGGAGAACGGCCCCAAAAGCGAGAGTTAGAAGAGATGGATGTCAACGCAAAGGCCTTAGTGCGCCCAGCAGCCTAGCTCGCCGCATCTTCCCTGAGGGCTACGAAGTACTGGAGGAGGTGCTACTGAAGAAAACCATGGTGGGTAGGAACCCAGAAAACAAAGTGGAGTGTAATGGCGTAGATGAACAGTAGACTCAGACCTGCTCACTCTGCTGCATCCAGCAAAGTTCCTCTATGAATCATGACAAATGAGTGTGACATAGTCTTGTCTCACTTGAGATCTATCCAGTGACGGTAGAGAGAACATCCTGGTCATAACCGACATCTTCACAAAATACACGGTGGCGGTGACGACGAAAGATCAGACTGCCGAGACGGTAGCCAAGGCCCTCGTCAAGAGCTGGTTTGTCAACTATGGGGTCCCACAAAGAATTCATTCCGACAGAGGTCGTTGTTTTGAGGCGGACCTCATTGGGCAACTGTGTCACCACTACGGCATCGAGAAGTCACGCACGACCTCCTACCACCCTGCTGGTAATGGCCAGGTGGAGAGATTCAACAGGACCTTACACGACCTTCTCCGCACCCTAGAGAAAGAACAAAAGCGGCGGTGGCCTGAGCATTTGCCAGAGTTGGTGCATATCTACAATTGTACCCCTCACTCCTCAACAGGTTTCTCGCCCTACTATTTGCTGTTTGGGCAGGAGCCTCGCCTTCCACTGGACCTTTTCCTTGGTGAGCCGTCACAACGTTGGAACCCTGTGATGCCAATGGACTGGCTCGCAAGTCATCTGAAACGGCTGAGATGGGCTCACGACAAGGCGGGGAAGCGCCAAGTCGACGCGGCAGCCAAACGAAAAGAGAGACATGACAAAAGCAGGGCAGACCTACGACCAGGAGACTTGGTTATTACCAAGCAACATTTCAGGTCGAGAGCGAAGATACAAGACTTTTGGGGGGAGAGGATCTTCATCCTCACAGAAGTTCCAGGAGGGTCCTACCTCATCACTCCGCAGGACGGTCTCAGCGACGCCAAGCGGGTGACCCGCAGCGAGATCCGCCAGTACTTCCCTTTCCCAACAGTTCAACCCTTAGGAGCGGTAGAACAACCAACTGTTGAAGCAACCCGAGAGCCAGAGATTACTTCAACCGAATACCTGGAGTGGCACATTGTAATCAAACCAGAGCCTTCGTCCAAGATTCCAATCCGAGTTGCCACCCCACCTCCTGTTGCAGCCAGACCTGTTGTTCCGCCTCAACCAGTGGTCTCATCTCCTTTGGCACAGTCAGTTCCTGTGTCGAGTACTCGACAATCAGAGACAGCTAACCGTGCAGGACAGATAGGTCGAGAGGTGGCCGTGCGCCGTTCATCCCGGATCACAAAAGGGTTGAAGAGACCCTAGAACTAAGACTTTTCCTTGTCCCTGCTAGACTAGTGGTTTGGATACTTTCGATGATTGTGGGATTGTAGAGTGCCAGTTGTACTACATGTTTTTGTTTTGATGACCAATATTGATGTTTTTAGCAGACCCAGATTGGTTTGGGGATTTTTATTTTATGGTTGCAAATCGGATGTGTCTTGTTAGTTTACAACTTGTGTTGCTCTCCTGAGAAAGAGTCTTGACAGATGTTGATCAGTCTAGTTGCTATATCATTGATTAGACAAATTATCAGAAAGGATATTGTCTTATTGATGTGGTACAAATTACCTAGTAACCTGCAAGCAGTCATTTGGGAGTTGCAGAATAGTGGTTCTGTGGATATGACATAGTAATTCTGAAGATAAATTACTGGCACCTTAATTGGACAGTATGTGTATCCATAGCATAACGCTCAGGAATACTTGTTGTCGAATTAGATGGGGTGTGGTTCCCCAGGGTTGATGGAGTAATTTCGTTGATTTTCGTGCTCGTGAGTGCATTTTAAGGATGTTCATGTTGCATGTGAGGCTTAAATGCCAGCGAAGATTTGCTCGGGTGTTGTCAGAAGATCAGTGGTATCTGAACATTGGTGGCGTTTGTGTGTGGTTCATATGTTTTAATCTGCTAATTTTATGGAGACCATAAATTCTGGCGGGGAAGATGTGTGACCCCCACAAATGGTTTTTTAAAATTATTATTATATAATTATTATTTCCTTTTGGTAGTACGGGTGGGGTGGAATCTCTCCAGAAGACAGCCCATTTCATCCTTGACTCTAAAATCCAAGTGTGATGGTGTACGAGAAGAAGAAGGTTCAGTTACGTCATCAGTGGTGCGACGTCAGGTGGTGACGGGGGGGGGGGGGGGGAAAGAAAAAAAGAAACGGAGACTGAGGGAGTTGGATGGAAAATGCAGAGAGGTAATCTCTGCATGAACGATTATACCAGTGAGAGACAGACCTGATTCCATCAGGAATCATTCGCAGACTTCGCCCAGTGCTTCACAGGACTGTTGTGTTGCCAGTGTGGTAGTCCTGGGTCTGCAGAAACAGTGATGGCAACAGATTTCCCGTTGTTCACGAATTCCCAGATACCAACAGGATGGAGGACGTAAACGGCAACACGTAAAAGGAGGAATTCTGATCCGAGAGTGAGAGGTTAGTAAGCCGGAACACCCTGGTGTGGGGAAGCGGTCCTGAGGTGAATTTATGAATTTGAGAGTAAAGAGAAGAATGGATTGAGTTTTTGGCTACCATGATCCCCTCTCCTTCTCCTCTTTTTCTGTGGGCCATCCGGTCACACTTAGTTACTCAACAAAATAACTCAAACAGTTCAAACCTGATCCTGATGAAATTTGGAAGGTCAGGCTTTTACCCAAGAAAAAATCCGTAACATTTTGGAGGTTATGTTATCGTGTTTTCAAATTAATCAAAAAGTGACATTTGATTGCAAAGTTAATGACGTCAAACTATTGATGACATTGTTGTATGCATTTGTCATTCAGAAATTTTTCAGCCACTAAAATGAACAAAACTTTGTAGCATCAAGCCTGACTAGCAGAAAACCTGCCTGAATTAATGATACAGGCCATGGAAGAGTGGTTGAGGTTTCCTTGGCGGAGGTTTGTGCTCTCGGAGTTCTCTCTGGTTGCAAAAATCTTTTGCATTTGGAAGGTTTCATGTCTGTTCTGGAGAATGGCTTGTCTCCTATGCTGTGCTTGTGTGTGCCCTGAATGCACAGATAACGCATGTACATGTGCACATTGCAAACAAGTGCACTTGTATAACCATGCATGTTTAGCACAAAGCACATGACTGTGTGTATACATGCAACCAGTTGATGTTTCTGAATTATCTTTTAATGATATATGATCAAGCAAGCAGTGAATAAAAGCTTCTTCTTTTCCCGACCTTCATGAAAAGTATAATGTATATCTGTAATATTCCACAAAAGGAATATTTTATTTGCTCTCTTGATTGAGGCCGAATTTAGACATGTTAAACATTCTGCATGACGGCAGGACAACTGAAACCAGTAGGGTCTCTCTATGAGTATGCCTCTCAGAAACTGAAACTAACCAGGGTTGTTTCTTGTTAACACCTCTGGAAGTATGTGGTGATCTTGACAACCTGGTACACATCTGCTTCACAACTTGCCAGAATTTTGGTCTCAAACTTTAGTATTTTCCCAATGTCTGTTTGGACCAAGGAATTATTATTTTGGATGCATTTGATAAATAGTTTTAACATATGGCTTTTTTGCTTATCACAACAGCTTAACATGTTGAGGAAGGCATTTTAGTACTCTGGCTCAAAAAGTTCAGAGGGAATATTTTATTTTGTAAAAGTGGTTGTGTGTGGTATTTCCCCCAATGGTTTTATACTTTTCAGTTAATAAAGTCGACCAGACGAAGCTAAGCCAGCTCATCTACAAACAGGTCAGGCAAGATGGCTTCATGAAATGAGTTTTACTGATGAAGTAAAACTCTTGCTCAATGATTTTCATGCTAAGAAAGCATGGTTATAAAAAATTGAATAAGCTTGGTATCATATTAGTAATTTCTTTTTGTAAAAATGGGTTGATTTCTTGCTTAATATATTCACTGTGTCTTCTTGTGTTTATTTAGTATGGCATTGTGGACATTTTTAAAAAAATAAAGATTCTGACTTGTTTGCTTTAAAGTTTGCTTCATGACATTGGATCCCCCTGTGGGTTGGGGGCTAAACGAATACACCCACCGTGTCTCACGATGCATAAGAGGCAAATAAATAAGGACATCGTGACTTGAAATGCGTGTACTTGAAAATATTCTAGTGATGTTCGTGCTTAATCGCCTTACATAGCCTTTACATTGGATGTGTCTCAGCAGCTGGAATTATGCATATTGTAAACTGTTTTTTAACATTGCACTTTGGCTTTACTCTTGTTTTGTATCACATTAGCATATTACGAGCTAAGGAAAATTAGTACCATCCGCCATTATCTTTCTCAGCAGGCCACCAAAACGCTCTTACATCATTCGTCCTGTCTCGTCTCGACTATCGAAACTCTTCTCGCTGGCATTCCTGACACTCTGCTTAAAACTCCAGAAAGTTCAGACTTGCGCTGCTAGGCTAGTTTTTCGATGTCCCAAGCGTACCCATGTCTCATCACTCCTACATACACTTCACTGGCTCCCTCCCCATCTCTCAGAATATATTAGAAACTTGCTACTTTGTTTTTCAAGGCCATCGACAACACCACACCACACGCTCTTACAGAAATTATTGCAGTCTGCACGCCCTCCAGATCTCTACGTTTACCTGCTGACTCTAGAATGCTCAAAGTCCCCCGCCGTAATAAGAAAACTCAAGGAGAGCATGCCTTCTCCTATATCGGACCTGTAACCTGGAATAGTCTCCCTCTCTCAGTCCGTCATTCTGACACTGCCCCAGTTCAAAAGTGCTTTAAAGACCCACCTCTTCCTATCCGCCTTTCCTGCAGAGCTGCTTCGCCTTACTTGACCTGGCCGGCAAGTGCTGTGTATATTGTATAGTTTGTTATATTTGTTCTATTGGATCTTAGTTTTTGTGTTTTGTTTGTGTGTTGTGTGGGAGTTTGCGGGAATGTGGTGTTGAGTGGTTGTACGAGTGTTGATTCTTTGGATTGTAAACGCCATGAGCTTGCCTGTCAAGGGAAGGTATGTGCGTATGAATAAACTATTATTATTATTATATTAAGTTTAGATTAGAGAAAGTCTTCTCAGTATCTCAGCAGCAATAGTATCAAGTCTCTCGTACACATCCCTATGCAAGCCTTGAGATGGCCTCATCTACCATGGTGAGTATGTCTTGGCGCAGGATGTGTCCGGTGCAACTCTGCTGAGTGACTTGCAGGTGAGCCGTCTTTGCCGCCCCCACTATGTCCACAGTAATGTCTAATGTGGCTTCTCCTGATGCAGCCACATCACACACGTCCTTGTCAATACTGAAGTAGGTCTTCCCATGCAGAGGAGGCATGCCAAACGCAGTGCACTACGTTCTCAAGACTAAATAGCCATTACCTATTTGGCGAGTACAGAACAGCAAGTCCATTAACTTCAAGTCCAATATTCTTGTCTCTGGTCATCTCCCGAGAAAATCCAAGAAGCGTGGATAAAAAGCACCGTCCTCTAACATATATTCACTGACACGTTTCCAAGTTAGAACCCCCTTGGTTTCAATGCAGTGAAATTTCAAATGACAGTACTACAAGCATCTGTCTGGGTAGAAAGTAGACAGACAACAACCCCTCATATACAAATATGGATGGATGATGGATGGTGTTTTACGGCCTTTCAGCCTTTGTAGGTTAAATAAGGCCATTAAGCACAAAATCCAGTAGAACAGATTAGACTGAATGCAAATCAAGTCACGGTGTCCCTAGTTATTCGCCTCTTACGAATCGCATAGGGAGACGCGGTGGGTCAGTGTTTACCAAACCTACAGGGGAATTCTACTTAATATTTTTCTATCTCGGGGAGACAAATATATCTGGTACCTAAATCTTTCCTGATGATTTTTTTTGCCGAATATTTTGAGTCTCAGACCATGTTGACTTTATTCAGTAAAGTTGTCATCCTCACTACAGTCATTGTCGTCGACGTCTGTGTTAACTTCATCATCAAAAGCATCGTCATCATTGTGTTTATTGTCGATATTGTCGTAGTTGTTACTTTTGCTGCCACTGATGTTTTTGATATTACAATCTTATTATTATTGCTGTGATTTCTCACCAGGCGGAGCTGCTCCAAGCTGTCAAAAAAGCTGGTCGAGATGGATGGATGGATGGATGGATGGATGATAGTGTTTTACGGCCTATCAGCCTTTGTGGGCTATGTAAAGCCATTAAGCACGAAAATCACTAGAACAATTTAAAGTAAATGTAATCCAGTCACGGTGTTCCTAGTTATTCGCCTCTTACGAATCTCGTAGCGAGACGCGGTGTGTCAATTCTTACCCCGAACCCACAGAGGTAGGTCGAGAGGGAAGACAAACCCCATGGACTTTGATTGCCTAATCAAGCAAAAGTATATGCCTCCCCATTTGCCTAATAGTCACCCTGGGCGTGTGAATATTTGCCGAGGGGGCGCGTCCAAGGTGAGTTGCTCCTTTGTTGTGTTTGTGCATGCAGCACTGTAGGGAGGGTTTAAAAAATTGTTTAGGTTTGAAGTAGGTATCATGTCTCCCACTGTAGTTTGCAAAGGGAGTTAAGTAGTGTGAAGGTAAGATATCTTATTAGCATTTTCTTCTTTTTCTGTATCCTTCTGTCAATTAGATCTTCTGAATGACGTCATTTTGCCTGGTCATCATGTTAAGGACATATTTTGTAAGTGGGCATGAGTCTGGTGGGTTTTTTTTTTCTTGTTTGGTCTTGTATGGCCTATGAAGGCCTAATAGGTCCTTCACACCTATTGGCTATGTGTATTCCTTCGCCGGAATTGCGACCTTTGATGTTCAATTCGAACATGCAACCCCCACTGTTCGAGTTTCTAAGCTCTGCCAAATTTAATGGTTCTTTAATAGAGTATAGAACATAGTCCGTCTTCAAAGACGATAAGATTGTTCGTCTGACATCTTATGTATCTCAGTTTGAATCCAACCATTTCCCTGATTTTGGATGATTATGTAAATCACTCTAGTACATAAGGACTCCTGGGGAGGCAGAAGAATATTTCTGCCTGTGTTTATGTATTCATTTGTTGTGATTATGAAATTTTTTATCTCATGATTAAATTTTTCTCATTGAGGGAGGGAGGATTGTCACGAGAGCACCCTTCCTCACTTGTTGGTGTCTGCCATATTGTTGCTTATTAACCAGTGGGGTGGGTTAGTGTGGCTGCCAACCCAGGATAGTGTGAGGTGATCTGCTGACCTTATGATTGCAGTAGAATGCACCATGTTCATTCACGATTTATGAGAGGAGAGTGATGAAGAAACACTGACACTTGCCTGGTGTATGAATTAATCAGTAAAGTGCTTTGCGACTCCAAGCTGAGATTAATCACAGAACGACTAGAGAATTGTGATTAGCCGATCAACATGGGACATTGGAGTTCGCCTAATGACGGTGTTTGGTTGGTGGATTGATCAGAATTGAACTGAAGACGACATGTGATCAAAGGAGTACTTATATAGCCGATCAGTGATTGGCCCTCTGAGATTACAACTGAAGACACCCTACACGTGTTGTGATTGGACAGAAAGGTCTGAGGTTTTTGGGCGCCAGGATAAAAACCCCTGCAGACCCCGTAGTGGGCGCTTGAGTGCAGTTTTCCTAAGACAGCCACCGTATGTGCGCCCTGTCTGAAATCCATGTGGCGCAAGCCGTTCTACATCGAGAGCCCATCCCATGAAGAAAAGTTTGACTACCTCTGAAGAGAGCCATGACTGCGAAAGACAGAACTGAAGTATCGTCTCCTCTCCACATCATGAAGCTTCTCTCGACGAAAGCGGAGTTTGCCTCACCCCTACCACTGAGAAAGACGAACGTCTGCTTTCTCCACGTGCTCCGCCATTGTGAGCGTCTTTGTCTTCGATTCACCGTCTCCCCAGAAACATCTGCGCCAGCACCCAGAGTTTCACCCCAGTCGTCTCGTTCCACAGAAGGATTACCAGCGCCTGACGTCATAAGCAAGAGAATTCACCCCTCGACTGACCAGTCCATTGGGTGGAGAAAATTGCAGTGTTCTTAATTCATTGTGGTGTGAAGATGCCTGGCGGTGCACCGGTTTCCCCCTTCCCCCCCCTTCCCTCCCCCTCCACGTGCGTTCGTCACATCCGCCGTCAAACTCAACTAAACAGACCGCTGATTGGCTGAACCTGCACCTTCGTCAGTTAAGTATCATTTCATTGGGTTTGGCAGACCACCTTTATTTTATCTGGGGAATTAGATTCAGTATACTTATTGTTGCATAATTATTATTATTAGTATCCTAATTACCGCTTACAGTGCTCTATTAGGTTTTTGATTTTGAAGAAATTAAAGTATTTTCACTATGATCTGTGTCCTCACCATCATTTCAGTCTTGTTCCATCGTTGATTGATGATTGTGTGAGAAGAGTTGCGAGTGGGCAGTGTGAAGTTAACCCCTAGATTAATTCATTCATAAACGACCCGAATTAGAAATAAGCTAACTCGTAACAGCCCCTTACAGTGGATATAAAACTAATCTCTCCCTCTCTCTCTCTCACATACATTTTTATTGACAGCATAATTTGCCTTGAAATGAGCTGCATGCCCTGATAACATAAATTGTGCTCATTCATTCTCTTTCTTCTGTATGAGTTAACCATGAGGGTGAGCATTATTGTTACCTTACACAATGCGTTATGGAAAAAAAGTCCTGTGGTAAAACCATCTTTCCGTCAAGATATACTTAGGTTTCACTTTCAATAATGAAGAAGCAAGGCACTAATGAATTATTTTGCAATTGTTTTGTTTGATACATAATGGAATGATGCATCACATTTTTCATGGCAGGTGCAACCAGTATGCA
This sequence comes from Theodoxus fluviatilis, assembly GCA_034096865.1. Taxonomy (NCBI): domain Eukaryota; kingdom Metazoa; phylum Mollusca; class Gastropoda; order Cycloneritida; family Neritidae; genus Theodoxus; species Theodoxus fluviatilis. The sequence continues at coordinate 16,840 of JAWQFJ010011197.1, forward strand.
AGCAGTTCATGATATTGTGAAGAAAAAAATTCTTGAATATGGATTGCATTTGCAAGCTTTGTATCATTATTGAACAGGAACCCTGCATGGTGGAGACATTTATGTAGCCAAGATCCTCAGCACTTAGCCCTTTGGGTTGGTTGGTAACTTCCATGCAGAGCAATCAGGAGGGTAGCATTTTTAAGGACACCTTCATGTTTGTGGCAGTAACATTTTATTATGTGCTTATGCTGTTGATTGTATCAGAGGGAAGACAAAATTTTGGGTGTGGGAAGCAAAAAATCTTAGGGGGGCAGCCTCTGCCTGCCTGCATCTCTCTCTCTCTCTGTCTCTCTCTCTCTCTGTCTCTCTCTCTCTCTCTCTCTGTCTCTCTCTCTCTCTCTCTGTCTCTGTCTCTGTCTGTCTCTGTCTCTCTGTCTCTCTCTCTGTCTCTGTCTCTCTGTCTCTGTCTCTCTCTGTCTCTCTCTCTCTCTCTCTCTCTCTCCCTCCCTTCCCTCCCTCTCCCTACCTCCCACTTACTCATGAACTCTCCTGTTTCAGCCACATATTTGGTTTGAATCATAGACCCACCTCCTTCAAGAACAGTGAGATGAGGTGCTCTATATATAACCAGTATAACCAGCGATCCCCGCCTGGGGGTATTCTACCTTCTCCCCAAGGTACACAAGGAAAATTTCCCGGGCCGCCCCATAGTATCGGGAAGAGGGACCATCAGTGAGGAGATATCGGGATACGTGGAGGGAATCTGGAAACCCATCGTGGAAAAAACGCTGAGTTTTTGCAGGGTCACCACAAATTTCCTCAAGAAATTGACAGGACACGGAAAGGTTCCTCAGAACACGCTACTCGCTACAATGGATGTTGCAGCCCTCTACACCAGCATCCCCCACGAGGAGGGCATAGCAGCCACCGCGTCGGCTCTACACGAAAACAACTGTTCCTCTCCCGACACCACCCTCGCTCTCATTAGGTTCATCCTCGAACATGCCTTCTCCTTTGGGGACAGAATGTACCTGCAGAAGCACGGCACAGCCATGGCCACCAGATTCGCTCCGCAATATGCGAATCTCTTTATGTACAAGTTCGAGGAGAATTTTTTTTCAAACTGTCCCCTGCGCCCCAACTTCTACGTCAGATACATTGATGACATATTCCTCATCGGGAACCACGGAGAACAGGCCCTCCAGGAACTCCACCAGGAAATCAATAAGTTCTCCCCCACCATTCGACTGACTATGACCTTCCCCAAGGAGTCGGTCACCTTTTTGGACACATGCGTTACCGTAACTGATGGACAGCTCGTAACCTTGTACCGCAAGCCCACCGACTGCATGCGGATGCTCCACCACTCCAGTTCCCATCCAAAACATGTCAAACAGTCCATCCCATATGGACAGGAGCTTCGGATCCACCGTATCTGCTCCAACGCGGAGGATCGCGACAGGCACCTCCTGGAACTGAAGGCGGCCCTCCTCCGTAGCGGACACCACAGTGAGGGCATCAACCTGCAGTTCCACAGGGCAACTACCAAGAGATGGGAGGAGCTTCTTATTCGTCGAGACGGGCACTCGGGAGCTAATAGAGTCCCCCTAGTCGCGGAATTCTTCCCGGGGCGGAGAAGCTGCGCAAGGTACTTAAAAATCTTCAACATTTCCTCAGTGAGGACGAGCCTCTCCTGTGCACTTCCGGCTTCTCCTGTCCTCGCCTTCCGCCAACCACCTAACCTGAAGAGTCTACTGGTCCGCAGCAAATTCCCCATCCACCACCCCACATAAGACGACAGCGTGAAACCCTGTAAGGCCACGCGGTGTTCCACGTGCGCTATCATCTGCACGGAGGCGACCATTACCAGAGGCCAGACCGTACACCGCATCAGAGGCAAACATACCTGCCATTCCAGAGATCTAGAATATCTCATCAGATGCCGCAGAGGGTGCCTTGACGCTTGGTACATCGGGAAGACTGGTCAACGACTCCGCCAACGTATGAACGGACACAGCGCTACTATCAGAACCTGTCACCCCTCCCAGTCAGCGAGCACTTCAACCTACCCGACCACTCGCCCTCGGATATGCTCCTGAGCATGCTTAGAGGCGAATTGCACGACCTGCACCAACGTCGAGTGATGGAGCAGAAACTCATCGTCAGATTTGGCATGCATTGCAATGGACTCAGAGACATGGGCTTCATGACTCACTACCGGTGAGCCCACCCTGAGGCACGGACGCTGGCTTACTTGAGGAAGCGGCAGACAACCAACTTCCTCAACTTCCTGCATGGTGAAGATTTGACACGTCGATACGATACTTCAGTTCTGAAAAATTTTGAGTGGACTTTTTGTAACAGAACTACCCAAGCATCAGTCTTGCTCTTGCCACTGATATTCATCAAACATCTGTGCTGGGAGCTGAGGAGAATTGTCAGCTGAGGACAAGAGGTGAGGCAGGGATCAGACTTCTGCAGCCGTAACGCCATCTTCTCTCTGAAGAACAGGATGGCGCTGGTGGTGGAAGTGGGAATACAGACTCTGCACACTGAAGACCTGGGAAGAACTTTTGTCCAAACTGAAGATGTTGGCATCCAGGTCATACCCAAGACAACCCTCTTCTTCCCCCCTTTCTCTCTCTCAGAGGCTGATGGAGTGCAGGGAGGAGGAGGAAGAGGAGGAGGTGCCTTATCATCTGTCTGCAATGTCAGCGATCAGTCTTCCTGCAAGGGGACCTGCGGTGACGCGGAAATAGTGGACTGTGATGCACATATGTGTGTGCCTGATAACTCCAGGGATGGTGTGTTCAAGCCTTCAGTACATGTGAACAAAATGAGCTCTGCTTCTCCTAGCTGTTTCTCTCTTGACAAGAGAGGGAGGAAATCTGTGAAGGAACTGCCGGAATTTTTGTGCACGAACAATTCTTCGTCTGACAGGATCGTGGACATGCTTGAGCCACTCCTTCTCCAACACCATAATCACGCAGACCCAGACCTTTTCTTTGACTCCCTGAACAGAACCATGATCGCCACATCGAGCTTCATAACCAGGTCCTCTGCAGAGGAACCAAGCCATGAGGAAGCTCCTCATGAGGAAGAGGGAATGACCAGGTCATCACGCAGCTCTCTCATCAAAGCAGGTTCCAAGAAGAGGGCAAGACGTCAGGGTAAGAAGAGATCTGCAGCCAAGGAGACAAAAACTCCCAAGCAGGGGCATTTTGAAGGAGAAGTCATTGAACCAGGGACTGTGGGCAGTAGCAGGGAAGCTTTGGAGGACAAGCCTGCTCCAAGTCCCTCTACTCAACACAGTCAGGTGCCGCCAAAAGAAGTAGTTCCTGCTCCTGAGTCAGTGAAGTCCAAGGCAAGAGATCACTACTCTGTTTTGCCTTGATTCCTGTGACACGTGTCTGTGGTGTTGTGTAGATTAGAAGTTGAAGAGGGGGGGTGTCCAAACGCACAGCAGGGATTCCATGCCTGTGGAAACCAAACAGCTGATAGGAACCTGCGGAAGGAATGTCACACCAGCAGAGGAGGCTCCAGACATCGAAAAGGGCAAGTGAGTAAAGATGCAATTCTTGAAATGGCTCATAGCAGCGAGGACATAGGTAGTGAAGCAGATGCATCATGTCATCCAGAGAAGACGAGGAAAGTTGCTAAATGGAGAGCTCGCCGCAACTAATTGAACACCCTAATTGGAGGAAAGGAACACTATCAGAAGTGGAAGGGACTGATCCTATAGAGAAAAGCAGACTTGGAGAATGTTGAGGACATATGTGGTGACTGCAGCCATCTCTCTCAAGACAGCATGGTCTGTGGTACTAGTAGAGGTGAACACTGCTTAACCATTTGCTTTAATCAGACTGATCCTTTGGAAGAATCTGACTTCCCCAGTGATAAAGCCAAATGTGCAGTGACTGCTGCCTTTTCTCTCTTCTCAAGATGGCATGGTCTCTGGTGCCACAAGAGGTGACACTGCAGAACCATTTGCTTTGAATAAATTAGACTGGTCCTTTAGAGAAAAGCAGACTTCCCCAGTGATGAAGCCAAATGTGTGATGAATGCAGCCATCTCTCTCAAGACAGCATGCATGCATGGTCTCTGGTGCTACCAGAGGTGAAGATGCAGAACCTTTTGCTTTGAAATAATGAGACTGATCCTTTAGAGAAAAGCAGACTTCCCCAGTGATGAAGCTGAAATGTGAGATGAATGCAACCATTTCTCCTTTCTCAAGATGGCATGGTCTCTGGTGCCACTAGAGGTGAAGATGCAGAACCATTTGTTTTGAATAAATTAGACTGGTCCTTTAGAGAAAAGCAGACTTCCCCAGTGATGAAGCCAAATGTGAGATGAATGCAACCATTTCTCTTTTCTCAAGACAGCATGCATGGTCTCTGGTACCACTAGAGGTGAAGATGCAGAACCTTTTGCTTTGATTTAATGAGACAGATCCTTTAGAGAAAATCAGACTTCCCCAGTGATGAAGCTAAAATGTGTAATGGCTGCAGCCACCTCCCTTCTCAAGAGCACAAGGTCTGGTACTATTACAGTACTAGAAGTGACACTGCAGAGCTAGTTGCCTCAATTAGTCCAGCGCTGATCGCACTGACGAGCATGTCAGAGGTGGCATGGCTCGAGAGACTGAAGTGTTTGTCCACAGGCAGGGGGAGAGCGGTTCATTTCTTAGAGTAGTTAGGCCTCAGTGTGCAGTAAGGGAAGTAAATTGTAATTTCTAAGAGTTCTTGCAAACTCTAATCTTCTACGTTCAATAGCTAATTTAGATGTCAGATCTGTGATTCATGGACTACCTTCTGTCTGTGCTTGCTGCTGTCTTTAACGGTTGTTCTTCCTGAGCGGCCACTATTGGTAAATATTGGTGTATACATTTTTGAGTATCGTTTACACTCTGTCGTGTTTTTCGTGTGAAATGAGTTCAGTCTAAATATGTTTATTGTTATCAAAATCGTTTTCAAATCCAAAGCAGAAGGGACACCATGGAAAGGCAAAAAGTTGGAAAACCACAGCGATTCCTAAAATCCAAGCGGTACTCTCATTGACAGCCCCGCACAATACAAATGGAGAGAATATGACAGAATGATTAGAGGATATATCAAAGATAACCTACATCTACATGAGACTACTAATGAACACATGATATATTCCAGAACAGCACAAGGAGGTCTTGGAGTAATATCACTGCTAAAGACCCTCCAGTATAATGACCAGAAATTAACAGAGAAAATCATCCAAGGTAAGGACAGTAAATCACAATCAATAATAGATGCTTTGGAGCTGAAAATAGAACCCATACAGAAACCAATCCCACAGATCAAGGAATGGAAAGAGCTACCAACTCAAGGGTTGGGCGTTGACACTTGGGCCAACGAGAAATACTCCAACTACTGGCTATCACATGACATCTATAACCCCAGAGAGTTCACCACAGCACTAAAACTGAGAACAAACACATATCCCACCAGGGAGACTATGAATAGGACCCGTCCTCTATCAGACGTTAAATAAGAAGATGTGCAATGACAGTGCAAACAATAGGGCATTGTGACGAAAAAACCCTTCCTCACTCTGTTGTTGTCGTTTGATTAGTGGGACGGGTAGTACGTCTGCCAACCAGTACTATGGTGTAGTGGGTCTGCCAATCGGTAGAAGTACAGTAAAATGCGCCCTACTCATTTAGGACTTGTGAGGGGCAGGTAGTAAATGAAACCTGACTCTTGCCTGATGTAAGAATTATTTAGTATAAGCCTTTCATCTGGAATTGTTCATTGTCTTGACTAATGATACAAGATTAACCAATCGACATGGGCCCTTTGGAGTAATATCTAATGATGTTGCTTGGTGGAAAACGTAATCAGGACTGACTTACAGATGCCATATGACTGAGTAAGAGTTTATATGGCTGAACGCTGATTGGTTCCTAGTGTTTATATAATCGATCGGTGATTGGTTCTTTAAGTGAAGTGGCACTTCATTAGTGCTGGAATTGGTCGAGAAAGACAGGGTTTTTGGCGTGCATATAAAACCCATGTTTTCCCAGATACGGGGCGCTTGTACGAGTTTTTTTTAAGGAACAGACACAGGTGTAGATGTGTGGCGCCCTGTTCAGAATTTTCAAGTGGCTCAAGCCTTATCAAGATTAAAGCCTGACTATACAACGACTTACGTGTCAGCTCCTCTTCACGACTAGACCCTGCTGTAACCACGTCGAGACCCAGTCGCCCCGGGACAGAACAGAGTTCTGCCCTACTCTCGTCATTGGGAAAGACAGTAACAGCCTCCACACTCCGTCCCGAAGTTTCTCGTCACAAAAGCGTGTCGCTACAGAAAAGCCGTCTGCCGTCAGCACATGAAGAAACCTCCCTCGGCGTCACCTCTTGAAGTTTGTATTGTCCAAGATGCCACAAAAGAGACATATCGTCAGTCTTCACGCAGGCGCCGGTGTCGCGAAATATTCTTTCCCTGTGCTATTTTATGGCGGAAGTGCTTCTGCGCATGCGCAAAGATTCGGGTCGTTTCCGGCTGTGCTAAATTTTCCCAATAACCTTTTTGAAGAATGAGAGAAGGCGATAATGGAGAGGGAGGCAAAGTACAGTGACTATGTGTCACAGATGAACAATTGAAGAATTATTTAAGAACGGGAAAACACCGAGCAGGAGCCACCAGTACCCACAAGAAGCGGCTTCAGTACGAAGCAAAACATTACTTTCTGCGAACTTTACATAAGTTCAGCTGTTTGTTTGGCTAGTCTATGTTGAAGCAGACGGCTTTTCTGTAGCGACTAACAAAAACTTCAACTAATGCCCACAGGCTAGACGAAAGAACCAACGGCACGGTGAAGCAGAGATTGTCCAAACTGGCCGAAGAGCATGGCTGCGATTGGGACAACTTTGTGGAAGACGTGGCGTTCTCCCTGAGGATTCAGGAACAGGCATCAACAAAGCACACCCCTTTTTGACTCACATGCGAAGCAAAAGTGAGTCTATGTACTCAGCCGTGTCGTCCGTCCGTCCGTCCGTCCGTCCGGGCGTAAAAAACTTAAACGTTGGATATTTCTCGGAGACTATTAAGTCTATCAACACCAAATGTGGCATGATGGTGTATGATGACAAGGCCTCAAAAAACATACATAGTGACTTGACCTTGCTTCAAGGTCAAGGTCACAGGAGCCAAAAATGTGTTCTCAAAATCAGTCATTTTCCCCATTTTCCCCATTTTCTCCCCGTTATTGAGAATAGCGACCTTAGCTACACGTGGTATATAGGTCAAAGCAAGCCCTATCTTTTGATACCAGTTTAATTGACCTTGCTTCAAGGTCAAGGATCTCTTCAAAGTTGGATTGTATACCTATTTTAAAGTGACCTTGACCCTGAACTATGGAAGATAACTGTTTCAAACTTAATAATTATGTGGGGCACATGTTATACTTTTATCGTGAGACACATTTGGTCACATATCATCAAGGTCAAGGTCACTTTGACCCTTATGAAATGTGACCAAAATGGGGTAGTGAACCACTAAAAGTGACTATATCTCATGGTAGAAAGTGCCAATAAGCACCATTGTGCTTCCTATGTCTTGAATTAACAGCTTTGTGTTGCATGACCTTGGATGACCTTGACCTTGGGTCAAGGTCACATGTATTTTGGTAGGAAAAATGTGTAAAGCATTTCTTACTGTATGATGTCATTGCTAGGTTTAGTCGTTTGACCTTGACCTTGAAGGTCATCTGAAGGTAAAGGTCATGTAAAGGTCAAGGTCAAGAATGTGAGTCGTATGGGCTTTGCCCTTCTTGTTTCTTGATGTTTGGACGTCATCCTCGGCAAATGTTGCAGGTGAGAGTATGATGTTTTTACTGATTAATTGTCTAGCTAAAGTGAAGACAGGGACCTTGCTAAGAATTTAGTGGTCAATGATCGTGGCAACTGTGGAATTCGTGTACTGCAGCTTCATGTCTTTAGAAGTGTTTCCCATTGCACACGTATTGTGGGTCCTCTAGAGCTCTCATAATCCCGTGGTCTCTGCCTGAGAGGTTAGAGTGAACTCCTCTCACCGCCTGCCGGTCATAAATAAACCTCACCCGCTGATCTCTCTGCACTACGGCCAGATCAAAAGGGATTCCCAAAATATTGCTTATGCTATTTCTTGTATATTGTCATAGACAGCTGTGGGAAACACTGGTTAGATTTTTAATGTAAACATTTGTGCCGTGAATGAACGGGTTTACAAATCATGCGCTGCATCAGAGGCCATTTTTCAGGAGTCATAGGGTGGTCTAAGTCATTTCCAAACTAACCCCCCCCCCCCCCACCCTCTCAAAAAAAAAGCACAGAAAACTTTTCTTTTTTCTCCCCATTAAGTTGTTCATCTTTCTAATCGTCAGGAAGTTTAGTCCTCAGCACAGTAAACATCGACAAGTGAAATGCTATGGTCTTCGCTAAATCAAATACTGGTTGTTCGCATGTCATTATTTTTTTTTGCAGATGGAAGAAGCTGTTGATGAGACAGCAGACACAGCGCCCACGACCACAGTGGCTGCAGCTGAGGCGGCAGCTACAGTGACACCGACTGAGCCAGTGACTACGCCAGCAACTACAGTGAGGGCAGCTGAGCCAGTGACGATGCCTGCAACTACAGTGAGGGCAGCTGAGGCGGCAACCACAGCAAAACCAGCTGAGGCAGTGACAATGCCTGCAACTACAGTGAGGGCAGCTGAGCCAGTGACGATGCCTGCAACTACAGTGAGGGCAGCTGAGGCAGTGACGATGCCTGCAACTACAGTGAGGGCAGCTGAGGCAGTGACAATGCCTGCAACTACAGTGAGGGCAGCTGAGGCAGTGACGATGCCTGCAACTACAGTGAGGGCAGCTGAGGCAGTGACGATGCCTGCAACTACAGTGAGGGCAGCTGAGGCAGTGACGATGCCTGCAACTACAGTGAGGGCAGCTGAGGCAGTGACGATGCCTGCAACTACAGTGAGGGCAGCTGAGGCAGTGACGATGCCTGCAACTACAGTGAGGGCAGCTGAGGCAGTGACGATGCCTGCAACTACAGTGAGGGCAGCTGAGGCAGTGACAATGCCTGCAACTACAGTGAGGGCAGCTGAGGCAGTGACGATGCCTGCAACTACAGTGAGGGCAGCTGAGGCAGTGACAATGCCTGCAACTACAGTGAGGGCAGCTGAAGCGGCAACCACAGCAAAACCTGATGAGCCAGTGACGATGCCTGCAACTACAGTGAGGGCAGCTGAGCCAGTGACGATGCCTGCAACTACAGTGAGGGCAGCTGAAGCAGTGACGATGCCTGCAACTACAGTGAGGGCAGCTGAAGCGGCAACCACAGCAAAACCTGATGAGCCAGTGACGATGCCTGCAACTACAGTGAGGGCAGCTGAGGCAGTGACGATGCCTGCAACTACAGTGAGGGCAGCTGAAGCAGTGACAATGCCTGCAACTACAGTGAGGGCAGCTGAAGCGGCAACCACAACGAAACCAGCTGAGGCAGTGAATATGCCTGCAACTACAGTGAGGGCAGCTGAGGCAGTGACAATGCCTGCAACTACAGTGAGGGCAGCTGAGGCAGTGACAATGCCTGCAACTACAGTGAGGGCAGCTGAAGCGGCAACCACAGCAAAACCAGCTGAGCCAGTGACGATGCCTGCAACTACAGTGAGGGCAGCTGAGGCAGTGACGATGCCTGCAACTACAGTGAGGGCAGCTGAGCCAGTGACGATGCCTGCAACTACAGTGAGGGCAGCTGAGCCAGTGACGATGCCTGCAACTACAGTGAGGGCAGCTGAGGCAGTGACGATGCCTGCAACTACAGTGAGGGCAGCTGAAGCAGTGACGATGCCTGCAACTACAGTGAGGGCAGCTGAAGCGGCAACCACAGCAAAACCTGATGAGCCAGTGACGATGCCTGCAACTACAGTGAGGGCAGCTGAGGCAGTGACGATGCCTGCAACTACAGTGAGGGCAGCTGAAGCAGTGACAATGCCTGCAACTACAGTGAGGGCAGCTGAAGCGGCAACCACAACGAAACCAGCTGAGGCAGTGACAATGCCTGCAACTACAGTGAGGGCAGCTGAGGCAGTGACAATGCCTGCAACTACAGTGAGGGCAGCTGAGGCAGTGACGATGCCTGCAACTACAGTGAGGGCAGCTGAAGCAGCAACCACAGCAAAACCAGCTGAGCCAGTGACGATGCCTGCAACTACAGTGAGGGCAGCTGAAGCAGCAACCACAGCAAAACCAGCTGAGCCAGTGACGATGCCTGCAACTACAGTGAGGGCAGCTGAGCCAGTGACGATGCCTGCAACTACAGTGAGGGCAGCTGAAGCAGTGACGATGCCTGCAACTACAGTGAGGGCAGCTGAAGCAGCAACCACAGCAAAACCTGATGAGCCAGTGACGATGCCTGCAACTACAGTGAGGGCAGCTGAAGCAGTGACGATGCCTGCAACTACAGTGAGGGCAGCTGAAGCAGCAACCACAGCAAAACCAGCTGAGCCAGTGACGATGCCTGCAACTACAGTGAGGGCAGCTGAAGCAGCAACCACAACGAAACCAGCTGAGCCAGTGACGATGCCTGCAACTACAGTGAGGGCAGCTGAGGCAGTGACGATGCCTGCAACTACAGTGAGGGCAGCTGAAGCAGCAACCACAGCAAAACCAGCTGAGCCAGTGACGATGCCTGCAACTACAGAGAGGGCAGCTGAGGCAGTGACGATGCCTGCAACTACAGTGAGGGCAGCTGAGCCAGTGACGATGCCTGCAACTACAGTGAGGGCAGCTGAAGCAGTGACAATGCCTGCAACTACAGTGAGGGCAGCTGAGGCAGTGACGATGCCTGCAACTACAGTGAGGGCAGCTGAGCCAGTGACGATGCCTGCAACTACAGTGAGGGCAGCTGAGGCAGTGATGATGCCTGCAACTACAGTGAGGGCAGCTGAGCCAGTGACGATGCCTGCAACTACAGTGAGGGCAGCTGAGCCAGTGACGATGCCTGCAACTACAGTGAGGGCAGCTGAGCCAGTGACAATGCCTGCAACTACAGTGAAGGCAGCTGAGGCAGTGACGATGCCTGCAACTACAGTGAGGGCAGCTGAGCCAGTGACAATGCCTGCAACTACAGTGAGGGCAGCTGAGGCAGTGACAATGCCTGCAACTACAGTGAGGGCAGCTGAAGCGGCAACCACAGCAAAACCAGCTGAGCCAGTGACGATGCCTGCAACTACAGTGAGGGCAGCTGAGGCAGTGACGATGCCTGCAACTACAGTGAGGGCAGCTGAGGCAGTGACGATGCCTGCAACTACAGTGAGGGCAGCTGAGCCAGTGACAATGCCTGCAACTACAGTGAGGGCAGCTGAGGCAGTGACAATGCCTGCAACCGCAACGAAACCAGCTGAGCCAGTGACAATGCCCACAATCACAACGAATTCAGCTTGGGGAACAACATTACCTTATCAGGTATTGTCTTTTTCGCTAAGTAAGTTGGACCACCTTACCAACAGCAAAAATTGGTTATAATCAAGCCTGATATATTCAAATAGCGGTTAAAGTCGAGCGCCTCATGGGTCCTAGCCAAACTGGTTCTGATTTCATTGAAAATTTGATTATAACCGATAATTCAGGTATATTATTAATAAAATGGATATTATAAAAACATGTTGGGTGTCGAGCTCTTGACTTAACCAATTTCGGTTGTAATACTCCTACTGAAGCATCATCTAAGTATTATTTTTATTGATGATAAGTAGTAGTAATAGTAAAAGTAAAGAATAACAGGTTGGTAATCCTTAATACATGTATGATGATGACATCTTAATTGTTTGTTGGTTGTTTTTCTAAACAGGTTGATCTGAAGGAAGCAGTGGCAAATAGAATTGATCACCTGAGACATGTTGTGTCAACAGTATACCCAAAGGTATGTATGGTGGTCTTGGACAATACTGTTCAATCACTTCATTTCAGCTTTCAATTGTATTAACTCCTAAAGTGCCTCCTATTTAAAAGAGCTCTGCATGGAGAAGATTTGAACAGCCCGCGGCTGCTTGATGGCTTCATCCTAGGAGACAGCGCGTACCCATTGCGGGAATGGCTTCTGACTCCCTTTCTCAATCCGCTGACTCGTCAGGAGCAACGGTACAGCAATGCTTTCAAAGTCACAAGAGCAACTGCAGAAGGATGCATTGGAGTCCTCAAGCGTCGCTTCCACTGTCTGCACACAGCTAGCTAGTTACCTTGCAACTAGTCAGTAACTTACACTAATTTAGCTGGCAGGTTGCCATCTGTTGAGCAACCGGATCCAGTAGGAGAGATGAGGAAACTTAAATGGTTCAGATAGCCGCTGGTTGTTAAGATTTTAAAGTTACTAACCCGTACACATTTTATATGCCTATGACCAACAGATCAGAACTGACCTACTCGCCAAAAAGTGTCAAAATTTCTCAAACAATTTTCAAACACTTACACATGAAATATATGTTGATCACAAAATATTAGATGTACACTGACATTAATGAACTGTTATGTATTTGCTTTAGGTTAAAGAAAACCAAGATTTGGCTCACCAGAAGCATAAGAAGGGCTTCGAAAAAAGAGCATTGAAAGGGGTGAAGTCATTTGACTTCAGTGTTGGAGATTTCGTCTACAAGAGAAATGTCAAAGATGCAGGCCGTAAAGGGGGCACTCTCAATCCTCTGTGGACTGGTCCCTACAGGTGAGCAATGCTTCTTAAGTAAAAAATTAATCATAAGTCACAATAATAACAAGCAATAAAATGATATAAATGGATCAATGCCTGTGTTTAATATACTGATGTTGGCTTGATTCTTTAGTGTGAAATAGTTATTACTATAGTAGTGTACTACTTTTCATTTGATGACTTTTTAATGCCCAGGATTGTCTCAATGGATGCCAACCAGCGAGCGGAGTTGGTGCGCCATGATGCAACTAAACCGTTAGCCAGAAAATGTTCACTGAAGCAACTGAAACCTGTGAGGTTTCGACCGGGTGACGAAGAAGTCCTACTCCAACCACCAGAGTGTCCCAAGCCAAACACCACACCACCCCAACCACCGTCCCACCTCAACCACCAAAGAGCTCCACCCCAACCCAACCACCAGAAAGCCCCACCCCAACCACCAGAGAGACCCACCCCAACCACCAGAGAGTCCCACCCCAACTACCATGGATTTGACCTTGATGTTTCTGGTGACGTTTTAGCTAAGTGTTTAGAGGCAGCAAACTACTTCAACAATGCCACAGACAACCCAGTCACCTCCCTGACGAGGCTGATCCAAGGGTGTGAGACCCTTTCTGAGAAACTGGAAACAGTAATCTTAGCAGTTCAAGCCCACCCAACAGCAAAGGACTTCTTGAAAAAGAATGTCAGAGACATACAGCGCCGATTTGATGTGACTCTGCTGACCGCATGTGTCAACATATACGCAAATGAACATGGGTGCAAGGCACTAGATGTCATCGAAACCTTGAAGACATCCCCTTCCCATCTGCCCTCGATGTTCACACATCCACCAAGCCTGAAGACCACAAGAAAAGCTGTTTCTGTTGGTGACACCACAGTAACGCCCGAAGACATGGCAACACTGAGAGACCGGAACTGGCTTAACGATAAGGTTTGTTACCGTATATATAATGATGTTAGATCTCTAGCAGGAAGCTGTTGCTGATTTCATTTTTAGGTGGGGTGGGGGCGTTGGGGGGTTGTTGCCTATGGTAATTTAGAGTTTACAATACACTCAGTATTTGAAAAAGTAAACAAAACTTATTTTTGACTCCATCAACACCCAATTTGGCATGATGGTGTATGATGACAAGGCGTCAAAAAACATACATAGTGACTTGACCTTGCTTCAAGGTCAAGGTTGCAGGGGCCATAAATGTTGTCTAAAAAACATCAATTTTTCACATTTTCTCAATTTTCTCTGAAATGTTTAAGATTAGATACCTCACCTATATATGGCTATCTTTTGATACCAGTTTGGTTGACCTTGCTTCAAGGTGAAGGTCACAGGAGCTCTTCAAAGTTGGATTGTATTCATATTTTAAAGTGACCTTGACCCTGCACTATGGAAGATCACTGTTTCAAACTTAATAATTATGTGGGGCACATGTTATACTTTCATCATGAGACACATATGGTCACATATCAAGGTCAAGGTCACTTTGATCCTGATGAAATGTGACCAAAATGGGGTAGTGAACCACAATTTGTGCTTCCTATGTCTTGAATTAACAGCTTTGTGTTGCATGACCTTGGATGACTTTGACCTTGGGTCAAGGCCACATGTATTTTGGTAGGAAAAATGTGTAAAGCAGTTCTTAGTGTATGATGTCATTGCTAGGTTTAGTTGTTTGTAAAGGTCAAGGTCAAGCATGTCAGTCGTATGGGCTTTGCCCTTCTTGTTTATTGTTTTGTTTTTCTATATATATTCATCAGGTTATCCATGCCTTTCTGGGGTTGATGGCTCGGCAGGAATGTTGGAGTGGTGGAAAGAAACGCACTCACATACTGCCATGTTTCATCGCACAGATATGGAACCAATCCCGTTACAATGAATGGCACTTTCCAAAGGTAAGCCGTCTCAAATTTTAGATGTTAATTTCTATCTAATGTTTTTGCTGTGCCTCCTTACTATCAAAGACTGTAGTTTGGATCGCAATACATTTCATAATCTGTTCAGATGTTTTTTAATTTATTTGTTTATTTTCTATTTTGTTCACAATCACAATTTTATTGTAATTTTTCCCCCAAAATAAAAATATCAAACACCAGAACTCGACCAATGAAGTAATTCACCATTGGTTCCCAAAACCAACCTGATCGCTGGTTCAAACTAATTTCAATTCAGAGAATGTTGCCTCCCTTGATTTTAATCAGAGGAAGTTAAAAACACAATAGATGTAATACAAAACAATAACATTTTTAAAAAGCGAAACACTCAGGTCAGCAGTTTGTATTTATGGTACACTTTGCTTCATCTTTGAACATCTGACCTAAAAAAAAGTTGTTTTTTATGTCTGCAAATGCAGCCATTGGCATGAAGTGTTACATTTTTTATATGCAGGAAGAACTTTACAGGTATATATATGGAATCATCTGTTTAATGAATGCAACATGTTAATGTCAACTTTTATATATGTATTTTTGCATTTTATATTTAGGTCCGCTTTGCTGATCTGAGCGTTGTGCTCCTTCCCGTGTGCTTCAATCACCATTGGACATTGGTCTTCATTGACATGACAGAAAAGACTGTGGATGTCCTGGATTCCCTCAACCAGCAAAAGTGTGACCAGTTCCTTGTGCATTGGGAGTAAGTTTCTTCAAACTGTTTTTGCTTGCAGCGCTTGTGCTCCTTTTTGTTTTATTTTCAGTCTGCTTTTTGCTTTGAACACCTACAGCTCTTCATCACATCATCGTGCACCAGAATTGGTAGCCGTGACTCGTTATTGGTTTTTCTCTCTTTTGAAAACAGTGAGTACTATGCTAGCAATTACAACAACAAGAAAAACAAAGTATGTTCTGTTTTCAGGAAATATGTTCAAGCAAGATCACTCACGGTGCCTGGCGACATTCCCAGCAATGGATGGACCTGTGGCAAATTGTCGTCAAGCCTGCAAGGAAATGGATTTGACTGTGGCGTTTTCGTCTTGATGGTATGAATGTTTATGTGTAGAAGGAATTCACTATCCACTTTTTTGCATAAAGCAATCTTATCTAATAACAGTAGGCATAATAATAATATAAAGGCATTCAAATGATTGAACTCTACAGTTACTATTGGGTCTTCTTTGCTCATGAAAGACCACCAGAGGTTGTTCAAGATCACTGCCATCTGGTCTAATAGTTATTTTTTCATGTTTCAGAATGCTGAGGCTATTTTGCACCAAGTCAAGCCTGCAGTAATGAGGCAGTGCCATGCCCCCCGCTTCCGAAAGTACATTGGCACCAAGTCAAGCCTGCAGTAAAGAGGCAGTGCCATGCCCCCCGCTTCCGAAAGTACATTGGCACCAAGTCAAGCCTGCAGTAAAGAGGCAGTGCCATGCCCCCCGCTTCCGAAAGTACATTGGCACCAAGTCAAGCCTGCAGTAAAGAGGCAGTGCCATGCCCCCCGCTTCCGAAAGTACATTGGCACCAAGTCAAGCCTGCAGTAAAGAGGCAGTGCCATGCCCCCCGCTTCCGAAAGTACATTGGCACCAAGTCAAGCCTGCAGTAAAGAGGCAGTGCCATGCCCCCCGCTTCCGAAAGTACATTGGCACCAAGTCAAGCCTGCAGTAAAGAGGCAGTGCCATGCCCCCCGCTTCCGAAAGTACATTGGCACCAAGTCAAGCCTGCAGTAAAGAGGCAGTGCCATGCCCCCCGCTTCCGAAAGTACATTGGCACCAAGTCAAGCCTGCAGTAAAGAGGCAGTGCCATGCCCCCCGCTTCCGAAAGTACATTGGCACCAAGTCAAGCCTGCAGTAAAGAGGCAGTGCCATGCCCCCCGCTTCCGAAAGTACATTGGCACCAAGTCAAGCCTGCAGTAAAGAGGCAGTGCCATGCCCCCCGCTTCCGAAAGTACATTGAGGCCACCATCAGACAAGGAGCAAAGCGAGCAGACAACCACTGTGACCTGCCCTGCTGCTTTAATCCAGGCTGTGCTGACTGGGTGCAGTGTGAGAGATGCGAGGTTTGGTGTCACCTCCCTTGCGCGAACATCGAAGTCACCTTGGATGCACTGGATGAACTTAGCTTTGTTTGCATCACTTGTGAAGTCAAGTAGTCACTTGCCTGGAGTTTGGCAATTGACTTTGATCAGTTATAGCCAATACTAGCACTTGTTGTCTTAAAAACAGCACTTTTTCCCATTATCCCAATTTTCTCAAGTTTTTGAGAATGGTAACCTTAGCTGAATATGGTATATAGGGCAAGGGAAGCCCTATCTTTTGATACCAGTTTGGTTGACCTTGCTTCAAGGTCAAGCTCACAGGAGCTTGATATTTCAATATGAACAAAAGAGCCATGTAAGATAACAGTGGTGGCAGAGAATGATGACATCACAGTAAGCACATTCTGATGCCATCACAAGTAGTCATGATCTCACTTCCTATGAATTTCAGGATTTGGATTCATAACTTGTTACAATTAGCTTAAAATCTTCTCTTCTTTTTTTGTAAGAGGATTGTGCCTCCTAAGTTTTGATGTTATCAATGTACATGCCATGGATATATGAAGATTTTATTCGTGAAATTCTTTTTTCATGTTCTTTGATATTCTCTTAATGACGTGTTCCAAGTTAAGACATGTTTTATTTCATTGGAAACATTATATCACTTGTTTGGCATTTTAAAAATTCCTCTTGATCAATCGTCCATTTTTTAAAATCATTTGTTGAATCAGAAAGGTTTGGTGATTATTTCTACAGAAGAAAAGCCTTTTAACTAATTTTAGATTGTTGTTTTCTGTGAGGTGTTTTAGAGCATCCATCCGAGGTGACTTTCCTAGAAGCAAACCTGATGCATTGTCTGCAATCTCTTGCAGGACTCAAGGTGCATTTTGTTTTGTGGACAGGTTCAATGAAGGGAAAAGCTTTGGCCTTTGTGAGCACTCAAATCTCTCAACATTTGTTTAATGCCTTTCAAATGAAACGCACCGCAGGTCCCACACGAAGATAGCATTGGATGTGTTGGCATTGCTTCCAAGTAACCCTCTTCAGGTCTTCCTAGTACAGACTTTGGGTGGAACTGTTTTCCTGTGTGACGTTGGCTAAATATCTATTTTTAAAATTCAACAAGGAATCTGCTTCCGAAGGTTTGATGTTATCAATGTACATGACAGATTATGTGGTGAGGAACAAGGCCAGAATTTGCTTGATATGAGGATTCATCATCAGTAGCTCTGGTTTGTGTTGTTGTCTACAGAGAAAGTGTGTGATGTTGGTCAGTGGTTAGGAAGGAGGCCATTGTAGTTTTAGTTGTACTGAAGCTTTTACCAGTTGATGTGGTGGGGTTATTTGTTCCACCCCTTGCCCAGCTTGGATGTGCTTTTTGGGGGGGATTCATTATCAGTAGCTCTGGTGTGTGTTGTTGTCTACAGAGAAAGTGTGTGATATTGGTCGGTTGTTAGGAAGAAGGCCATTGAACTTTTCGTTGTGCTGAAACATTACCAGTTTATATGGTGCGGTTATTTGTTCCATCCCTTGACCAGCTTGGATGTGCTTTTTTGTCTCTTGTTAGTGGGGAACCAGAAAAGCTCAGTGATTATTTCACTGGGAGAAAAACCTTTAAAAAAACTTCTTGGTGTCTTAAAGCATCCACCAGGTTTTGCTGTAGACCATTCATCAGGTCTTGCCAGACAGCTTTTCAGTAGAACCGCTTTTTTTTCTTCAGATAGCTAATATCATTTAAAAAATCATTCATGAGGAGATTTTCTGTTATAAGTTTTGATGTTATCAATGTACATGATGGGTAATAATGGTCAGGAATAAGACATTATATTGAAACTGTTATTTCTGTTTTCAACACCAGTGCTATTGACAAGTGGAAGATGACTGTTCTTCCAACAAGCAAGTTGTAAATAAAAGTTTCAATTTCACTGTTTACTTTTGTTGTATGTGATTGACTGGACTTATGTTTGGACTAGAATGAAAGAGTTTACATCAAGCTGTATTATCCAAGTATTCTCTATGGCTGTTGCAGCCATGAAGCTGTCCATGTATTTCTACTTCTGCCTACACTGACATAGACTCCTACAACTCCACTGCTGAGTTTGCCTCCCACCTCTACAGGACATCCCATCATTTGCCATTTGAATTTTTTCACGTCCCAGATAACAGCCTTTGCACCTCCTCAGAGGACCTCAATTTCAGCTGCTGAAACAGGACGTTCTGTTTGCATGCCTTGAATGGACAACAGTAGGCAGCTATTCCATTCAGCCCAGCTGGGAATCAATTCTGCCTCCACAGTCCTAGAGCCCAGCACCTCAAGGGGTCTGGTTCTTGGTTAAATATTACAATGAAGAGATGTATAAATGGATTCAAGTGTAACAGGTTTTAAGAAAATAATCTCTCTCTCTCTCTCTCTCTCTCTCTCTCTCTCTCTCTCTCTCTCTCTCTCTCTCTCTGTCTTTCTCTCCTGCAGCATCTCCTGATGACTTTTTAGTTGAAAAATTGCACTCTTCATTTCATCTTGTACCTCTTTATTTATCTGGTTTTACTCAATTCTTCATTTGTACAAGCCACCGACAACTTAACCACACCCTTTGCATTTTATCAGTAAGTAAAATCACTCCATCAAGCACTACACATTTTTTCCTTTTTTCAAGTTCCAAATTTGAGATGGTGATTGAAATTCATCCCTAGCAAAAACACAAAAGACCCAGAGGACCTAGGGAATCCTGAAGTAAGAGTTCAGCTCTCACACTTCCTGACAGCAAAGCCTCCTAGTGGGGAAAGAGAGAAGAGGGAAGAGGAGAAAGACTATCAGGCTGGAATTCAAGGCTTATCTCCAAGACTGGTTGCAGACATGTAATTCTCTGGTAGCTTTCCCTGTCACTTTGAGTTGAAGCCAGGTTTCCCTCTCTTTATAAAGTATTTGCTGCAATAATTCAGTGCTACTCTGCTAAGCTAGCTAAGCTTTTCTTCACCTCCTCCATTACTCTGCTGTGCAAGTAAATATTTGGAATCCTTGTGTCAACTTTCTGCCCCCATAAGATGTTTATCAACTGATACTTATATTCAAAATTCTGCTCTGTCTCTGTTTTGTTTGAGACAATTAAAATTTAGAACTATCCATTTTCTATCCCCTGAATAAGACTGGATTGAATAATCATCCTTCCATTCATCATCCAACGAGGCATAATGCCAGTGGAATAATCATAACCTCGTGCAATACAAGAAGCAGACATATTGAGACAAAAACATCATCAAACAGTTCTCTTTGATCCCCCCCCCCCCCAAAAAAAAAAGAAGCTATGGTTATAGTAACCCAACTAACCCTATATTTCTTGCATATCCTAAACTTGTTTTTTTATCATGAAATAAAAAATAAAAAATGTAATTGAAAGTCATTAAACAATAGACATTGAATTTAAAGAATGAGCGACTAGCATAGACAACAGCTGAAAGTGGCTGCATTATAACCAAAACAATATGCATCCAGTGGCATCACACTGCACATATCTGGGTCCACAACAATTTCATCTTTTCTAATTCTGAATAGCTGGTGGGGATGGGCTGCACCAGGTCTCATTTCACTCCCCCCTTGTAAAAACAACAATCTGCATGCCATGATTTAACCACTGAATTGATCAAACCACTATAAAAACTGTGTTGCTAATTTAGCAAACGGTGATGTGAAAGTTGGAAATACTAACATTAATTTTCATTTGTGACGCAATAAACTATATCTAAGCTAAACGGACAAAACTTGTAAAAAGTGACCCTGCATGTGTTATGAGCGGTGATAAAATGCTACGTCTGAGAAAATAACACTATAAAAAACCAGAATGTACAATATCTGCGTCAGTGACAGTGTCACGATAAAATATAACTGGCAACTTGTAGTTGTACTTGCAGTGTAAATTGAAAATGCAAACATTGAATGGGTGTGCGTAACCGTGATAAAACTGAGCGCGACAAATTAACACGCAGGATAAAAAAGCACGAACACTATAATTAGTGACTATAAAGTATAAGAAATTGCAGTGTAAATTGAAAACGCAAACATTGAATGGGTGTGCGTAACCGTGATAAAACTGAGCGCGACAAATTAACACGCAGGATAAAAAAGCACGAACACTATAATTAGTGACTATAAAGTATAAGAAATTGCAGTGAAAATTGAAAATGCAAACATTGAATGGGTGTGCGTAACTGTGATAAAACTGAGCACGACAAATTAACAAGCAGGATAAAAAAAGCACGAACACTGTAATTAGTGACTATAAAGTATAAGAAATTGCAGTGTAAATTGAAAACGCAAACATTGAATGGGTGTGCGTAACCGTGATAAAACTGAGCGCGACAAATTAACACGCAGGATAAAAAAGCACGAACACTATAATTTGTGACTATAAAGTATAAGAAAACCAGAATGTACAATATCTGCGTCAGTGTCACGATAAAATATAACTGGCAACTTGTAGTTGTACTCACAGTGTAAATTGAAAACGTATCCGTGATCAAACTGAGCGCGACAAAATAACACGCAGGATAAAAAAGCACGCCATATAAACGTGAAACAATTTCGCACCCAATTTCGCGCATGCGCAGAAGCACTTCCGCCATAAAATAGCACAGGGAAAGAATATTTCGCGACACCGGCCGTAGAGTAAATCGACGCTGAGAGAGAGAGAAAACTGTCGTCTGCTTCAAGCTCGCACCCAGCCTGAGCGTGACGGCATTGAGGGAGCGAGCCACGTCGACTGCTACGCTTCGTTCGCTCCACCAGCACGTCTACTCTGCATATCTACGCTTCCCCTGAGCTCACCCCAGTCAGCCTTAAAGTCGACTCAAGTCACCTCACCTAACGGAAAAGTTGCTGCCGCCTGCCCCCACAGGCGAAGGAATTAACAATTCGTCGTACTGTGAGAAAAGTGATTCCTGAGTGGATACCCCCAATCCCACTCTCCCCTTCCCCACTCCTTTCACCTTGCCATGTGCATTCCAGGAGCACTGCTAGCGGCCTGGGATTGGCTGGATTTTCATCACTCTCAGCTAAGTATTATTTACCGGTTGGCAGACCATTTATCATATTGTTTGAGGAGCTTCAATTATATCGTTATGGTTGCATAATTATTATTAGAATTTTAATTATAGCGTGAAGTGCTATTTGAGGATTTTTGTTCATAAAGAATCTAAGTAATATTTGAATTGTGAGTTCGTGTTCCCACCTTTCATTTCAGACTTGTTCCATCTCTGTTTGGATGAATGAGTGGAAGCGTTGCAAGTGAACTAGTGTTGTTTACCCCTAGACATGAAGGACCCAGAATTGGAAAATAGTTGTTTGTAGTTAACCCGTAACAGGCATATATTGGGGGCTAGCCCCGCCATGAAAAAGCAGAGAATCAGAATACATGACGATATGTGCAATATTATCAAGAAAAAGGCACAAGTGGTAGGATGGACTGTTGAGACAGAACCAACTTTCTTGGTAGAAAATAGAAAGTACAAACTAGATCTGATACTAAACAAGAATAATAAAATGGTAATCATAGATCCCACGGTCATCTGGGATAAGGATTTAGACACCATGAGGAAAGACAAACATGAAAAAGAGCAAAAATACTCAGTTTTGTATGAAATAATTAAAGCACAATATCCTGATACGGAAATCCACATTTTTGGTCTACCGATCAGAGCCAGAGGCAGATGGATTAATGAGAACAATGAGGTGTCCAGATGTCTTGGCCTCCATCTCCCTACAATCCACAAGGCACTGACCCCACGTGCCATGGGGGCAACAGTATCCATCATCAACTCTTTTAACGATGGTTTCGCCAAATTCAAAAACAAATAAAACACTGGTCCATGTTTTTAATAATGTACAAAAGGAAATTTTTATAAGACTCAAATAAAGGCAATGTAACGTAAAGTGTCACCTCCTGTCCGTCACCAAGACGCGGACCAGGATCTCAACCAGCTAATCGCTCCATGGACGCGTCCTTGAAAAGGTGCACAGCGCCAAATACCTCAGAGTCTCGGAGGACATGAGCTGGGGCACCCACGTAAAGGCTGTCGCAGCCAAAGCTAACAAAACAATTGCCTTCGCTCACCGAAATCTGAAAGGGTGCACCACAACGGTCCAGATACAGTACTACAAGACCCTTGCTCGCTCTGACATGGAGTTTGCATCCCCGGTCTGGGACCCCCACCAAAAACATTTGGTCACCATATTGGAAATGGTGCAGCGTCGTTCTGCCAGGCGCATCTTGCATTACTTCAGCCACACATCCAGCGCTTCTGAGATGGTGACGAAGCTCGAGCTGGAGACGCTCAAGGAGAGGAGAGACGCGGACAGGGATAGCATGATGTACAGGGTCATTCATGGCCTTGTGGACGTGGCCATCCCGCCTGGACTTCTCCGGCCCACCGCTCGCTCCACAAGAGGCTACCACCTCAAGCTGCAGGTTCCGCACGCCAGAACTGACACATATATGTACTCATTCTTCCGACGGGCATCAGACTCTGAAACTGCCTGGACGCTGACTCTGTCACAGCGCCCTCCCTGCCAGACTTCAGATTGTCTCTGAAGAACTGGCTTGCCCGACCCCTTTAGACCCTGCCCGGGCGCACCAAAATTGTGGAACAATTTCCTCGAGTCATTGGGGTATCCACAGTACTATGAAGAAGAAGAAGTACCTCACAACAAACAGTTACATTGAAGACCCACACAGGTACCAGCACCAACTCCACTCTCTGGGGAGTATTCCAACCCGATGCTGGCTCACGGGTGCATACAAGAGTTAATCGCTCTACAATTTGCCAACATTGCCCTCTCCATTTTGTCCAGATTCGCTATGCACACGTAGATGGTCAGATCTAGAGCAAGCCTTTTCACAAAATGTGCAGTACAAAACTGTCAAACCCTTGTGGGTTTGTGCATGCTTATGTAAATGGCTAGAGTTAGAGAAAGCTTTTCACATGATGTACCTTTGAACGGCTTCGATCACTTGTGGGTTTATTCATACACACGTAAACTACCTGAATGATAGAAAGACGTTTCACAAAATCTACATGTGGAAGGCCTGAATCCTGTGTGGGTTCGTGCATGCACCCGTAATTTGCTGGACTGAGAGAAAGCCTTTTCACAAACTGTGCATTTGAAAGAGTTGGATCCTGTGTGGGTTCGTTCATGCCTACGTAAATGACTGGACTGAGAGAAAATCTTTCCACAATGTTTACACTTGAAAGGTTTAGATCCTGTGTGGGTTCGTTCATGCGAACGTCAATGACTGGACTGAAAGAAAGCCTTCTCACAAACTGTACATTTGACAGGCTTTGATCCTGTGTGGGTTCGCTCATGCTGATGTAAAGTACTGGACATAGAGAAACCCTTTTCACAAACTGTACATTTGAAAGGCTTGGATCCTGTGTGGGTTCGTTCATGCGTACATACAGTACTGCACTGAGAAAAAGCCTTTTCACAAACTGTACATTTGAAAGGCCTCGATCCTGTGTGGCTTCGCTCATGCTAATGTAAAGTACTGGACTGAGAGAAAATCTTTCCACAAACTTTACATTTGGAAGGCTTGGATCCTGTGTGGGTTCGTTCATGCGTACGTAAATGACTGGACTGAGAGAAAGCCTTTTCACAAACTGTACATATGAAAAGTTTGGACTCTGTTGTTTGTTTCTGTAAGCGTAAATGGCGTGATCTCGACAGAGCAGAAACTGTTCCTTTCACGGATTCACTTTGCGCCTTTGTGTGCTTCGATGGGGCTGAAGAGCCCTTCAGTTCTTCCTTGGAAGCTTTTGTCAATGTATTTTCTCTCCCATCAACGGGTACGTCAACCTCCCGTGTAGGTGTAGCGTGAAAAGCGATCGGATCTGAAGCGTTATCAGAAGGAAACGAATCATCAAAAGCAGTGACTGTGTCACATAAGTCGCACATTCAACTGTAAATGTGACTTTTGGAATCAGACCATTCTGGAAGGTATTAAAAGTACCTTTTTTGAAGTAATGCTGGAACTTTGTAACTCAGAACTACCTTGATCTTTGCAGTTTGAACTTTTCCAAACAGCGCTGCAGTCAGGCAGACATTGATCTGGTGTCTTTTTGCGCTCATATTTACAGTCCACACCGTGATTATAAGTATCGTCCGCAGACTCAGAGGTGCATGTTAGATTAGCTGCCTCTACTGTAGACAGTGACGAATTCTGAAAGACAAAATAATGACTTCACATAATACAATTATCTTTCTTCAACACTGCAAAGTAATATTTTAAAATGAAACTAAAATTAAGAACCACCATACCAAATTAACGGAAGGTTTTGAAACAGTTCTTCGCCGTTTCCATTAGATACAGACTTAGTTTAGTGTTTTCAATGCTAGAAGACCTTGCATCTAACCAGCTACATCAAGACTTTGTCACCAATTTAGCCAGATGCTGTTTGTACACAGTAAATTATGGTACTTATATCTTTGGAATGGGTTTAAAATTCATTACTACAGCAGATTTTCTTCCTTGCATATAAATGTGGTTGTTCATGAAACAATCTGATGGACCTAATGTGTTGAATAAGTCTCAGGTTGATCTCGGTATCAGTAGTGCCTAGTTCGTCAAACCGTATTTGCTATAATTTTTCTGTGTATATCTTCTTTAGTAGGAAAATGATGATAATGAATGCTTTTGATACTTTCCTTATTGAGATATCACTTTTGTATGTCAAAATAAGCATTTTTCAATTCATTGTTGTGATAAAGAGCAAAACGATCCAAAAAAAGGACAGTGTTGCGTTCTGAAAAAATAAGTTTTACTAGGTCTGTTTATCAAAGCAGTGTGAATTTTGTCTGCATAACATTTCTTATGCTAGCACTTCACATTTAAGTTGAGGAATGTACCTTTCAAGAGAAATAAACCATTTTATCATATGTCATTATGGGAGTTTTTGTAGATTTTTAAAAAAAGGGTGAAAAACTCCCGTTTCCTGGGAAACGTCACCTACACTTAAGCCACGTATGTAATGAGTTAACCCATTGCATACTTAGCACAACATCTGCGGGCCGACTTGCAGATGAGTACAAGACGAGAGGAGTACTGAGAGATCAGTCAGTGCTTTGCTGAGAAGACTGAGGCAGCAAGCACAGGCGTCACCCGACGCCAGCCTATCAGGTTCACGGCAGGAGACTACCCAACTGTGCAGCCGACAGACACCTTTCTTTCCACTTGTATTTGTAATGATGGTTTAAAACTAGGTCTGCCGAATTGAAATATTTCCTGGAACAAAGTGTTATTCTTGGACAGACCAATGTCTCTTCCTGCAGGTGACCTTTCCTGAGTTCAACAGCAGCTTCCTGGCGGTGCTGCACCAGGCAGCGGCTGATGACACGGACAGTGAATCCAAGGACAACTTGAGTCCAGCAGCAACCTTTAACCAAGCAGTACAACCATATGGCTTTGCTGGCTGTCCTCGATTTTTCCTGTTGCTGCTGGTAACTAAAGGGAGCTAAATAATGCTGCCTTGATTTTTTTTACACTATGCTTCATCAGAGTTACCTTTCTAGATACTTTTACTTTGGATTCAGGGCTACATTTAGCATTCAGTATGGCCACCACACCTCGTGTTTACACTCTCTTGAGAGGCATGGTGACGAAGAAGACCGCAATTAAATACTGAACGCTAGGAAGGAGGCTCCAATTATGGAGATGATGAGGGATACTGGGCAATCTAAGACAATCTTGACGATTTGGACATGAAAGTTGTGCCAGTAAATCAGAATCGTATCTGAATCTACAGCAAAAGTGACGAGGAAACTTCGACATTGCCATCACTTCACAGGAGGAGGGCCGTGTGATAGTGTGCCCAGTGCCAGGTGACTCCCTGTCAAGCAATGCAATGAACTATCATACAAAAGAGGACTAGGCAGAGTAGGGCACCTCTTTTCTCACAAAATGACATTCTGACAGTTTTCTCTTCTTCCTACAGAGACACATTGCAGAGATGAGTGGGTGGAGTGAGTTTTACCGTCTCTCTGCCTTTGCAGGCTATGTCATGGATGGATAGATAGATAGATGGAAGGATGGATGGCTGGCTGGCTGGCTGGCTGGCTGGCTGGCTGGCTGGCTGGATGGATGGATGGATGGATGGATGGATGGATGGATGGATGGATGGATGGATGGATGGAGTTTAAGGGGAGACATGGGTAAAATAATTTTTTATATATAACTGCAATGAGTTTTCAAACATTCACGCATGGATGGACAATGTTTTACAGGCTATCTGCCTTTGTAGGCTTTACAAGGCCATCAAGCACGAACAGTTTGGAGTAAACGCAAATCAAGTCATGGTGTCCCTAGTAATTTGCCTCTTACGAATCGCGTAGGGAGACGCAGTGGGTCAATTCTTATCCCGAACCCACAGGGGGGTTGAAGAGAGTATATAATCTGATTTGACCTTTCTAACTTATTGTAAGCTTAGTTTCAAGGTTTCTTTTCTTTGATCAATATAGCATGACTTGGTACGAAAATCACTAGAACAGTAATCACAAGAACAGTATAAGCGCAAATAGAGTCACAATATCCCTATTTATTCGCCTGTTACAAAGCATATACGGAGACACGAAGTGTCAATTTCAACCCCATGCCCTCAGGAAGTCCAAACCCTCACAGATCTCGTGGCGCTTGTGAAAAGGTCAAGCAATGTAGAGAGGTGTAGTTTTATATAGCGACTCCTCACCAATCTCTGGATCTCAAACCGCTTCACACTATACCCACCCCACCTCATATCGCAGGGCAGCTTGATCAATCCTTCACTTGTACCTCACAACAAACAGTGACATTGAAGACCCACACAGGTACCAGCACCAACTCCTCTCCCTGGGTAGTATTCCAACCCAATGCTGACTCATGGTCGCATACAAGAGTTAATCGCTCTACAATTTGCCAACATTGCCCTCTCTGGTTACTGGTTTTACTTCTGAGTGGGGGGAGCCAATGCTAGTTAAGCATCTTGCTCAAGGATGCAACTCTGGGAACCGCACAGATTCGACTACCACACTCACTAGCCGCAAGTGACTACCGGTCAAGCGCGCTGACCACTCGCCCTTAGAGCCCTGCTGTGCAAGGTGATCGAGTGCTGTGGTTCTGTGTCTGCTCAAAATGACTCGACTTTACCTCCGTCATAAAGAATGACAGATGATGGACCATAAGGCCCATCAGCCTTTGCTGGCAATTTTAGGCCATAGATCACAACAAAGTCCGTTAGAACAAGAGCAAGTCCAGATTTCCCTAGTTAATGGCCTCTCACAAGATGCCTAGGGAGATGCTGTGGCTCAATTTGTACCCCTAACCCTCCAGGGGCCCTAGTTACTCGGGCCAAGGATACCTGTGGGTCGTTGCTGTTGGCCTAGCTCTTGCCTTGGACCGAGACTAGAAATCTTGCTGAGCTAGGTAGCGCCGCAACGCGGCCCTGGACGCCAATGTCAAGAGAACAGGCCACTCCTGGGGACAGTTGGAAAAGATTGCTCAGGACCAGGATGGCTGGAGAACCCTTGTTAGCGGCCCATGCCCCAGGAGGGGTCAAAGGCTTAAGTAAGAGGTAGGGACCATAGAATCTTACCAGCTGTTGCTCAGCCACAAGAGAAGCCTGTACATTATGAAATGGTTTGTGTGTGCACAGGTTCAAAATGGCTGCCTTCATGGACAACCGAATGTTGAACCAGTGACTGGATGTGAAGACAGGTGACAGAATTCAGTCCAGTGCCGACATCTGGAGCTGGCAAAAACAGGATATTAAACTCATTTAATATGTAAACGGATAGAGTCGACCTTGTGGTTTCCTATTCTAAAGAGTTAGGGTAGAATATTGTGTCGTGCCTAAACATTTCAAAACAAATTGCAGGTTGTGTCTTCTATTAAAATTGAAACATTTGCTTTGCTCTCTCATTTTTAGGTGCATCGCCTCGCGTCTTAATCATTGCTATATAATTTTATTTCATAAATTTTTCTTGTGTTTTTTAAAATTATATAGCATTTGTTTTATTACTGTAGGCAATAACTGTATTTGAATGCAATATGTAATGGTTTTTATGGGTTTTAGGGGGTATTACGGCTCATCCATACGGGTCTTGAAACGCATCCCTATTCTCCCCTTTATTCTTAACTTCGCTATATGATAAAGATAAGAACGATGAGGATAATGATGTGGGGGTGATGTTCATGGTATTGATGTACTTTTGTCTCTTCCTTTTTTGGTCTTCTTTGCAATTTTGTCCTGTGGTTGTTGATGCTGATGACGATGATGATAATGATGATGACGATGATGATGTGGTGTTATTGATATTCATTATATAGATGATGGTTTCGTTTCTTCCGTTTTTGCTTTCTTTGACATGCTGTCTCCCTTGTGTATTTTTTAGACCCAATAAACTGATTTTTAAAAAATCGCTATATGATCGATCGCTTTACAAAAGCATTTTCAGGAACATAACCAAAATATATATCATGGAGGACCTGTTCACTGTACTTCTCAATATTGCTTTTGTCAATTCCTGCCATTTATAAACACATTACATCCCATTAATTCCTATGTGTTCTTTAGAAATGTGTACATATACCCTCATTTAAGCTTTGTACCCTGACCTAACACATCCACTTACAAAGAAGACTTTCCTTCAAAGGAGAGCAGAGGAAAGCCCAAGTAACCTGTCAATGGATGAAGTTTTACAGCCTATCAGCTTGTGTAGGCTATGTAAGGCCATTAAGCACATAAACAAATAGAGTAGTTCATTTCATGTCACAGTGTCCCTAGTCATTCGCCTCTATCGAATGGCTTAGGGAGACGCGGTGGGTCTATTCTTACTCTCCCAACCCACGCAACTGGGACACCACTGAGCAACTACAGACCTGTTTCAAACCTGTGATTGAGAGAGCAGTATCAAGGCTGTCTTCATAGCTAAAAAGAAATCACCTCCTGCCTCAACGCCAGCCCGCATACCGACCTGGCCTCAGCACTGAGACAGCACTCCTGCAGGTTATTCATCTTCTGAGGGCTGTAGACAAAGGGAATATTGTCATTATGATTTTTCTGGATCGCTCTGCAACCTTTGACACACTCAACCATAACACGCTACTGTTGAGACTTCAAAAAGACTTTGGCATATAGGAAATGGCTCTTCAGTGGTTTAGTACCTACATATCTGGCAGAACGCAGCAGGTGGTCACTGACGGTTTAGGATCAGGGGCCTTCCCAATGATACCAGAGGTTCCCCAAGGCTCAGTTCTTGAGCCCGTGCTCTTTCTCGTATACACAGCCCAAATGAGCCGGATATTTGAAGATTATCGCATTTCCTACCACCTTTATGCCGACGACACTCAACTATCAGCCGTATCCAACCCCAAAATCACCTGTATTGAAAAACCCAAACGCGAATTTAGAACTCTGTTCCATGAAAGGAAAATCTTGGATGGACAGAAAGTCACTGAAAATGAACGATGACACGACAGAAGCGATTATTCTAGGAAGAGGGATTCACCTTAGAAATCATATAAACACAACCTGCATTGCTCGGACCCAGATCAAAGGTTCTGATTTTGTCAAGTACTTTGGGGTCCGTATTGATAAATATCTGACCATGGAAAAACAAAAAAAATCACATATTCAAGATTTCTCACTGGCAAATTAGGAGAATCCGAACAATTAGACGATTAATCCCTGAAAGAACAGCTGCACTGATCATCATCTCCCTCGTCCTCTCCCAACTGGATTACTGCAACAGCCTTTTCTTTGTAATAACAAAGCAACAAATGCACAAACTGCAATTAATCATCAACGTGTGTGCTAAGATTGTCAACCTCTCACCTCAGGCACACATAACTCCAGTGCTTAAAGACCTTCACTGGCTTCCAATCAATTTTTGAATTGCTATGCAACACGGCCCTGTTTCTATGAGTGTATGGCAATGTTGTGAGAGTTGAATTACTGTGTGGGTTTTATTTGTTTTCCTGGTGGGTTTTTTCCCTTCTCATCCATGAATTGACATTGGTTTTATGCTGCTGTATACAAACAATTGGTTTTGATTTGTGAATGGTTGTGAGAATTATGGTGGATGACAGGTCATTAGTTATGCTCTTCCTTGAAACTGCAGTAGAAGTATTTTTATGACAGCTATAGCCGGCATGATGTACATGTATGTATGCAATGAAGAGGTTTGGTAATGCACCTTTACTCAATGTATTTGATCTACGAGATTAAAATCTTAAAACCACTAGGGGCATAATTCAACAGACTGCTTAGTGGCATTGGCCTTAGGGTGGCCACTCTGTTGGAAACTACTTTTAACTAAGAGAATTAGCTTTAAGAGGTGATTGTAATATGTGATGGCTACATTTGATTATTGCACTCTTTGCCTTGATTATTACGTGTATTGCAACATCTTCACCTAAGGTTTTTATATGTCTTTTTTTCAGTAATGTGTTTGGCCTGAGAAATTGGTTAGGATGGCAGTATTTGGTTGTCTGAGTGAGCACAAGAAACAATAAAAGTGCTATTTGTAACAGACTGAAGAATCCGATACTTCCCTTCCTTGTAGTATGCACCTTGTCGCATTGTAGTTACCGCTGGCTGCTTTGACTTACCAGCTACACAATGAGAATGCAAAGAGCCTCAAATACAAACCATGAATTTCAGCAATTATAATCTTTGTTTGCTCATCAAAAATGTTGTTCTGGACTTGCCACAGCTGTCAGGAGAGTGACTTTTTTAAAGTCAACATTGTGAAAACTCTTCAGCTTCCCCCTCACCCCTGCACGGGGCTTCACCCCTTGACCCCAATGGAGGCTTCCGCCAGCCCCCAGACCCCCGCTAATTTTTTTCTGTTAATTTCACAATTTCAGGATCTCATGCCTGGTTTGGTATACAGGTGTGTGAACGACTGTGTTTCATCATATCTGCGTGAGCTACTGATACCTTATATTCCAACAAGAATCCATCGTTCTTTATCTCAGGGATTGTTAGTGACACCAGATATGAAACTACAATCATATGGCCACCGCTCCTTCTCATATGGCCACCGCTCCTTCTCATATGCCCACCGCTCCTTCTCATATGCTGGACCAAATTTGTGGGAAAACATTCCCATGTTCTTTAGGAAATGCGATTCCTTTAAATCCTTCAAAAGACTGTTCACTCTTTTTACCAGACAATGACACTTTAAAAATTGCGCTTTGAGCACCCATGGGATGGAGACCAGCGCCTAACAAGTTTACATACATACTTTTCACAACGTGTAAATTTGAAAGGCTTGGATCCTGTGTGGGTTAGTTCATGCGTACGTTAAGTACTGAGAGAAAGCCTTTTCACAAACTGTACATTTGAAAGGCTTGGATCCTGTGTGGGTTCGCTCATGCTGATGTAACATACTGGACTGAGAGAAAGCCTTTTTACAAACTGTACATTTGAAAGGCTTGGATCCTGTGTGGGTTCGTTCATGCGTACGTTAAGTACTGAGAGAAAGCCCTTTCACAAACTGTACATTTGAAAGGCTTGGATCCTGTGTGGGTTCGCTCATGCTGATGTAAATTACTGGACTGGGAGAAAGCCTTTTCACAAACGGTACATTTGAAAGGCTTGGATCCTGTGTGGGTTTGCTCATGCTGATGTAAAGTACTGGACTGAGAGAAAATCTTTCCACAAACTTTACATCGAGTGGCTCCAGCCCTATGTTCTTGTTCATCTCTTTCAATATTTTGTTGTAAATCTGGTGAGCATGCTACCCCAGTTTACTTTCCATATACATACTTGCGATTTGAGTGGATTAAATTTGAGAGCATATTGCAAATCCCTCCAGACAAACTTTCCACAAACTTTACATTTGAAAGGCTTGGATCCTGTGTGGGTTCGTTCATGCGTACATAAATGACTGGACTGAGAGAAAGCCTTTTCACAAACTGAACATATGAAAAGTTTGGACTCTTTGTTGGTTTGTTTATGTAAGCGTAAATGGCGTGATTTCGAGAGAGCAGAAACTGTTCCTTGCACGGATTCACTTTGCGCCTTTTTGTGCTTATTCAGTTTTTCATT
>JAWQFJ010011198.1:0-23510 GCA_034096865.1 Theodoxus fluviatilis
CCCCACAGCAGACACACCCCCCACACCTCCCTCCACAAGCAACCCCTCCCCCACACCTCCCTCCACAAGCAACCCCTCCCCCACACCTCCCTCCACAAGCAACCCATCCCCCACACCTCCCTCCACAAGCAACCCATCCCCCACACCTCCCTCCACAAGCAACCCCTCCCCCACACCTCCCTCCACAAGCAACCCCTCCCCCACACCTCCCTCCACAAGCAACCCCTCCCCCACACCTCCCTCCACAAGCAACCCCTCCCCCACACCTCCCTCCACAAGCAACTTCCCCACACCTCCCTCCACAAGCAACTTCCCCACACCATCTCGAAGAAGGCGCCATTTCCTCCCCCCAAATGAGCCTGAATGGGTAGGGAAAATGATGGCATCCTGGCAGAGCATGCACAGGGAGAAGATGGAGATGGAGGAAAAGAAAGTTAAAGCCCTGGAGGCCCTTGCACAGCATTTTAAAAATGCATAATGTATAGGTCTACTGTCATATGAAACCGTGGGTGTCTAAATGTAACGTGGACGAAGATACTTTCATTGGTCGATATTAATAGATCTGATGTCACTTTTGCGGCAGAAGCTTATTTTGCCATGCTGATTGGACAGTTGGTTCGCGCCTTTCTACATTTGGATTTCGGAGGGTTTCCCAGGTCTTATGACGTCAATGGACGATTTTCCCGATACCTATGAATACTGGGGACGAGTTTGTTGATGCAGCCCTCCCCTCCATCTCAACTCCCTTGCGGCTGGCCACGTGCGAGTGTAACTTGAGATGGTCAGCACCGAGCTACAGACTCTTCGTCTGCTACGTTCTACAGAGGAAATATTACTGCGCTGCCACGGTTTTGGCTACGTAGATCACAAGCAGTGCTTCGTCTCCTCTGTTTAGATCATAAACATTGACGTGCGCAATGGCAATCAGTACGCTAATTCTATGAAAAATTCTTTCAAAACAAGCGCATACTGTGCTGAAATTGTTTATGACACCCTTTCAAACGTATATTCTGACTAGATTGTTCTTGAAAACCTCTAAATCATACGAGATTCGTTGTAATTGACGCTCTGCACCTTCGCGGAAGTGAACGCACGTCGCCATCTTTGTTGACATGTTGCCCTCCGTGAGCAAAATAGGGGAGAAAACGATAACAAGCGCTTTTGTCACAAATTGTGGGTCCAAATATGTGTTTATTTTCTTCCAAAATGAATATTATTTTGAGAAATGATATAATCTGCCGTTTTAAGAACACCACAATATCTTTATCAACCACCAAAATTCTGAACCGACCAGGTCGGTTCAAGCAACCTGGCAACGATTCTTGAACCGACCAGATCGGTTCATGGCACTCGGATGGTTAAGTTGTGGTTCCAGTTTCATGATCTATAAACGAAAAAACGGGTTTCTACGAGGCGTGCTTTTGATTCTTCGGTTAAGGGCTTTTGCACACGGCACTCAACGCCATGTCACGTGATCGCCCAACCATTGCTCCGGAGCTATAATTCTACATAAATCCATCAAAAACATAGAAAAATCAAGGATAAAATTTTGGAAGATGATTTTTCGGTTAAATATGTCTATATGACTTCCCTCATACTGAGAATCATTTTAATATTAGGTTTGAAACCGTAATATTTGGACTTAAAACTGCGTGCATATGATGATATTTGTGTTGTTTACATTTCTAGAGACCTGCACACCTAGTTCACGAGATCTTTACTCCTACTGTGTGAAGAGGAGTTACACGGTAATTAAGTGTAAAAAAATTAACCCACAAGAAACTAGCAAACAAAGAGCCCCTGAAAAAGCAATGCAGCACACATCTGACAAATGAGAAGTATCTTTTTATACTGTCGATGTGAGTCGTGTTGCCTTCGACCTCCCTTCGACTTCACACCCCTAACGATTATATTGTGGTGCAATATTGCCCAGAGAAGATACTCATAATTGCTCTTCACCACTTTCTTATTAATTTGTATCCTTTGGAAGAAGACGGGCTAGGAAAATCACCAATATTGACTATTAAACTGCTGGGTCCCAGGATGAGTCATGTCTAGACGTTGTTGCCATGTTGTTGTGTCGCCGCCATTATCGTTGTTCGTTTTCATCGCCTTTTTCTCTGCCAAGCTGTATGGAATGAAAACTTGCGTCGAAGTGTACGACATAGCACCACCTTCATTTCTGTATTTATTGTTTTTCACAGGAAGCATCTGCCGCACTTGCGAAGACTTCTGAGACTCCAAGAGTCAAATTCAGAGCTCCTGGAATACAGGTAAGTCAAACATTGCATACAAGTCTCAGTCACGGTCTCTGCCTCTGAAAATATTTGTGTGTCAGATTCTCTGTGTGTGTGTGTGTGCGTGCGGTCGTGTGTATGTGTGCATGTGTGTGCGCGGGCGTGCGTGTGTGTTTGATGTGTGTTAACGCCTGAGTGTCTGCGCATCTATGTATCTGTCTACCTGTATGTCTGTCTGCTTGTGCATGCTTGTGTTGATGTGTGTGCGCATGTGTCTATTCGTCTGTCTACTTGTGTTTCGCAATGCATTTTTTCATTGTCCAGTAAGAGTTTGTTGTGAACTGTCATCGCTTATTCAGTTACTGCCGCTCCAAATTTACATCTGTGTTTATATTTGTGTCATCATTAATTTAATGTGCATAAACCTGTGCTTTGTGCTTACCAAATGCATTTTGATAGATCATGGACATGTTTAATTAACAAAGTATACAAGAGAGAACAATATATAAGCTTTCTCTTGACTCCTTGCGTGTCTTTTAATGCACCCATATCTCTCTGCCTTTTCATTCTTCTTTCTGTCGTTTTCTACCTGATGTGCCCCCGTCTCAGACTACCCCCCCCCCCCCCCCCCTCCTGATTTGTCTATGTGTGAGTGTGTGTGTGTGTGTGTGTGTGTGTGTGTGTGTGTGAGAGAGAGAGAGAGAGAGAGAGAGAGAGAGAGAGAGAGAGAGAGAGAGAGAGAGAGAGAGAGTGGGTACACTTTCATTTCTCCCCAAGGTAGTAGCACCATTGATTATTGTATAGTTTCTAAGGATCTGGTTTACAAGTTTGAGGCATTTGCGATGGGCGACTTTATACTATCACCCCATATGTCTCTCAAATTGTCCTTCCGATGTCATAGCCCTATTGAATTGAGTGAGAGAGAACGGAATAGCTGCTTTACAAAAATCGTATGGAATGACAATTCGGAAGAAACTTTCAAGAGTAATTTACGTGAAAATCTTAATAATTTGGATGCTGTGAGTGGTTACAAAGAAAGAGTGGACGTGAACAGTGCTACTGTAAGCCTAACGGAAAGTATTGTGAATGCCGCTGAGTTTATGCAGAAACTTTGCAGGCCTTATTTGCACGTGCAAGGTTGCAGGTGGTTTGACAAAGAATGC
Source organism: Theodoxus fluviatilis (assembly GCA_034096865.1). NCBI lineage: Eukaryota > Metazoa > Mollusca > Gastropoda > Cycloneritida > Neritidae > Theodoxus > Theodoxus fluviatilis. The sequence goes on from JAWQFJ010011198.1 coordinate 3,401, forward strand.
CGTAACACCCAGTACGTGGGGGAAACTATGACATCGTTGAAGAAACGCTTCTACCAGCACTACCAAGACATCAGAACCAACAAGGGGACTCTCGTGACCAGGCACTTCAACTTGCCGGGTCATACTATGGCGAACATGAGAGTCATGCCGATCAAACAGGTGTATGGTACTCCATCGGATCATCCTCGTAGACTGGCGAGGGAGGCTTTTTGGATGACTAAACTGCGTACCACCTATCCTCTTGGTCTAAACACCAAAGTGTAGGTGAGTGGTTGGCGGTTTGGTTGTTCAGAGGGTACGCTTGTCGGCTTTTAGGGGTGATCCGATGGTCTGGATGTGTGTACTGTGTGTGTAGGGATGTGTATGTGTGTGTGTGTGTGTTTGTGTTTGTGTGTTTGTGTGTATGTGTGTGTGTGTGTGGGGGTGTGTGGGTGTGTGTGTTTGCGTGTGTGTGTGTATGCACGTGTGTGTGTGTATGTGTGTGTGTGATATGCTGTTTCTTTCTCCAGAATTCTTGGACTTGTGTTTGCCCATTTTTGTGGACTATCGTGGTGATTGGCCAGCCAGGACATCCAAGACTGTGGGAATGTCTTATGTCATAGCAGACGTAATTTTTTTTATACGTCATCTTGATGCCATTTTTTTCTTTGCTGAAGAAGTTGCCGGAAGGCATCGAAATATTCTTAAAGTAATAACACAGAAAGTCATCTTGTTTTTTGTTTTCTTTCTTTTTTGTAAGTATATATATATATATATATATATATATATATATATATATATATATATATATATATATATATATATATATATATATATATATATATATTTCATGTATATGTTTTTGGCTGTGTGGATGGAACACATGTCTGCATACAAGCTCCAGCGGATGGGACTGAAGCTGACTATGTAAATTGAAAGCACTACCACTCACTAAACGTTCAGGTGAATTATAGAACCATGACAGACTAACAATAGTCGTTACATTTGTTGCACATGAAACATAATTTTTTAAGTCTTTATTTTTGCATTTTCCTTTGTATATAGTTTGGTTTTTTAGGGTTGTCTGTTTTCTTAAATTTCTTTCTATTTTTTTTGTCTATATATATTATAGTCAGTTTGAATATGAAACTCTTCAGTACAAATATATTCAGAAGATGTAATGCAAAACAATATTGTGTTTTGTTGTTGTTTTTTGGCTTGTTTTTTCAATTGCTAACATGCTGTAATAAAGATGTACAGTGTAATGTAAAGTTTTGTCTGTATGTATAGGTGGCCTGGTTCTGTACACGACGCGCGGATTCTGAGGAGCAGCCCTATGTTTGATGCTTTTGAAGGACCACATCCGCCCCTCAACGGCATCATTCTGGATGACAGCGCCTACATGCTCAGAACCTGGCTCATGACGCCATTGGCTAGGCCTGCAACACCAGCAGAGATAAACTACAATTTCTGCCACAGGTCCAACCGATGCAGAGTGGAACGAGCAATTGGTGTGGCGCAACAGAGGTTTCGCTGTCTCCGCATTGGGATGGTGTTCAAGCCAGAAAAGGTCACAAAGATCATCATGGTGTGTCTGATGTTGGCCAATTGTGCAAGGATAGAGAACATCCCTCCCCCACCCCCACCGGCACCAGACAGTGATGATGATGATCCCATCCCACCAAGCCCAACAGGAAAAGAGTAATTGGGGGGCATAATTCCCACTCTCTACGGCCCAATACAACCCCAGATTCCCTGGCAGCAAATTTCAACATCCATGGCCCAGGCGCTAGGGTCTGTCTGGTGCCAGAAACCTGCTGTGGCTGCTGTGGGACAGCGGCTGTGCAACTTCCTCTACAAATGGGTTCGGGTCAGTTCCTCGTGGGTCAGTTCTGGCAACGCAACAACCACCTGCTGATAATGGCGATATCATACTGGACCCGACCGTTCCAGAGTTTCCAAGCCTCATGACCCAGCCACAACACGAAGACTACAACTGTTGCCTGACAAAAGGAGAGCAGGACGTACTCCTGTCATTGCAGTTCGATGCCACAGCGTGCGAAGAAATTGAAAAATGTGGTCTTGAAACGGGATTCATAACACACACCCCCACCCCAATTTTGGATTTTCCCACAAGTTTTGAAAAGAGTCAAAATACCCTGAAGTTTTTACTCTTGTGGCTCGGTGATGAGCATTTTGGAGTCCAGCAATTATGAATACTGGCTGCTGGAGGATGAGGGTGATTATCCTTCACTCTTTTTCTGACTGGGACAACATGGAAAATGCAGGAACTTCGCATCTGTTAACTGCTCCTGATCATCAGTAAGTACATTTCATCACATAATTCTGACTGCAAACTTGTTTTTTTTTTCTCCGTTTGCAATCAATCCCATGGGGTAGAAGCAAGAATACACCATCTTTTAAGAATTTCTGGTTAGGTTATGCTGTGGGCATTTTATCACGCAAGAGCCACAGAGCTCTACAGTAGTGGATGAAGGAGACTGGAGAGTCAAGGCTTTTGCATGACACACTGCTTTGTCATCCAACCCAGACGTTGAATGAGGGAAGACAGATGCATTCCATGTACACATGAGAGACCTCAACTGAAATGGATGAAGCTGTCAGAGGTGTTTTGCAGGCTGTGCTGCTTCACCTCCCATGCCAGCGTTTGTGGGGAGAAAAGGTAGTCATCTCCACACACGCACAAACCACAGCTCTGTAGGAATGCATGAAGACCCGACCCAGGAAAAATCTGCATCCATGTCTGTGGATCGTGTCATAACTCAACCTCTCATTCAGAACAAGATGGCACAGGAGATTCGGTGGAGCCTTTGCATCAGCCCTTCACCAGTAGTCCTCCCAGCATTATCACTTTGTCAAACATAATGGGGGGATGCATTAAGGGAACTATGCCTGCCGTTTCCACACACACACCAGTAGAGAGAGACGGGAATAGGGGTGAGCCTCAAGGCCCAAGCTGACCCATTCCCGAAAACAAGTCCCTATAGCAGGATGGGCATGGGGGTCATCTCCAGAATAAGCTTTCTGGGGAACAGCAATGTAACAGGGTGACAAAACTTTGCTGACTTTGCATTCTGTGCATGAGTCGCTCCTATTTTCCAGTCTGTCACCATGTGGTCAGTTCCTCTGCCCACTCAGCACTGTTTTCCTTTCATCCTCTCCAATTCCATTCTTGCACCAAACTCTTGGACACAAATGCCTACCAAAGCCATACCGTCTCAAGTCAGCCTTGCCTTCCCACCTCGCATTGCACTTGTACACCTCAGTGCCACCACTCTGTTTCTTCTGAACATCTGGCCCCTCTTAAGTTCTTGGACAGCAGATGCCCACTCTGCCGCCCCCCCCCCCCCCTCCCCCGCTTTTGAAGGACCAAATCCGCCCCTCAATGGCATTATTCTGGGTGACAGAGCCTATCTCATCTCTTCTTCAGATCTACCAACCCTCTCGCTCTCTCCGCTCAGGCTCTGAAAAACTTCTCTGCAAACCTAAAACCACCACCAAATCCTTTGGCCAGAGATCCTTTCACTTTCAAGCACCTTTTGTCTGGAATGCTCTGCCGTCATCTCTCCGTGGCATCACTTCTCTTCCTTCCTTCAAATCTAACCTCAAGACCCATTTTTTCCATAAAGCTTTTTCTGTTTAGTGCCCCTAGGGCCTGACTGCTTCCTGAGAACCGTTAGCATTGTACATATCTGTATAAACTGTTTTTTTTTTCTTGTTTTTTTTCGTCTGTATGAATGTTGACTGAATGTCTGGTTTGTGTTGCTGTGTTGTTTTATATCATCTGCTTTTCATCTTTGTTTCTCTTACCTTGATGTATATTACTTTCATTTACATTCCTATTGTGTTTTGTTTTTTTTGTTTTTTTTTTAAGGCGCTTTGAGTCTCACTGTGTGGGAGTATTGCGCGTTATAAAAGTGATCTATTATTATTATTATTACATGCTGAGAACCTGGCTCATGACGCCTTTGGCTAGGCCTGCAACACCAGCAGAGATGGACTACAATTTCTCCACCTGATGCACAGTGGAACGAGCAATTGGTGTGGCGAAACAGAGGTTTAGTTTACTTGATAAGTTTTGCTTTGGTTGACCTGCTCTCTGTGCAGAATCTGTACCATGCAATAGATTTGGTGGAACTGAGGTGTGCTGTTATGAAGGAAAAATAATGCCACTGTACATGCTTTATACCGAATTCAAATACCTCATGCATTTCCGCACATTACCATTTGAATACAGTGTATCAGAACTCAATGAAAGGCACAATCTGCAGTTTCTTTGGAGAATGTTAACACACAGCACACTGTTCTACCCACACTCCTTATAATAAAAACCACAAGTTTACCTCTGAAATCAATATGTTTAGGGCCACTTTCTTTTTTTCTACAGATTCAGATGTCGACACTGACAGTTTCCAGTCTGTGAATACAATCACTGGTTCATGTTTGTGGTGAACGTCCCATCCAAGCAGATACACATCCTAGATTCACTGCCTCAGGAAAAAAGAAAACAGCGATGCCGTCAGATCTGGAAGTAAGCATGTTATTCATTACTGCTGTATGCAATAACATTATTAAGATACTAGTCAAACACACAGGTCAGATTTTCCTCATGTGCAAATTCATCCCCAACACACATTGTACTTGTCAATATTGCTTATGTCATTTCATGCCATTAACACATTTCACCCCATTTATTATCATGTGTTGTTTTACAAGATGTATGTATACCCAAATTTTAGCTTTGTATGCTGACACAAGTAACACCTCCCTTTTTCTCAATAGGACTTTCCTTCAGAGGAGAGCAGAGAGGGTCCCAAACGACCTCCCCATGGAAGGATGGGAACTGGGACCTCTCACTTCTGAGGTTCAAAAGGGGGGTGATGACTGTGGGGTGTATGTGTGCATGGTATGTAATCTTATAATCCAAGAACCTATCCCAATTTTTCTTTTAGTCAGACAGTAGACTTGAGATACCAACATGCAAAGCCTGAATGACAGACTGTCAAAGACCTGAAAGGCCTGAAAAGTGCCTACTACCAGTCTTTGTCACTGTAAACAAGCTGCAGAACTATTGTATACAGTGTACATAAAATCAGGTATGTTTTGTTTTATCTTTTGGTCCCTGGTTAATGATTAAGGTTGCTTTATTTTCTTGCACTGTCGCACGGTTTAATACTGAAATCGGAACTGAAATACTGAAATTGGAACTAATGGTAATACTGAAATCAAAAAAGGAGGGTAGGCAGCCCTGCCGTATATCCTCCAGGAACTTGAAGTGATCACGCCTATGATTTTCAGTACAGTGCAGGTTGGATAAAACAACCAAGAAATACACACACACACACACACATACACACACACACACACACACAAATACACAAATACACACACAAACACGCACACACACATAGAGGGAAAGTGTGAGACAAAGACAGAGAGAGAGAGAGAGAGAGAGAGAGAGAGAAAGAGAGAAAGAGAGAGACAAGACAGACAGAGACAGAGAAGAGAGAGGCAGAGGCAGAGAGAGAGAGAGAGAGAGAGAGAGAGAGAGAGAGAGAGAGAGAGAGAGAGAGAGAGAGAGAGAGACACTCAAACTTCAACGGAAACTGGGCCTGTATCCAGAACGGTGAGTTATTTTAACCCCGATTTATCTCTAAAGTAAACTCAGAGGATTCCAACTGTCTGTTCCGCTCTCCCTTGGCTGGAACACCGTTCTGGATATGGGCCACGCGTGCCATGCCAGACGTGGACTTTATCGCGCGAAATTGCACATTTAGGAATACGCAAAAGCTGCATTTTTTTCCGCGTATTTTTTCAGAGGCATGCGTAATTTTCGTATTCCATTTTTTCTTGCTTATTAATACGCAAAATTTGTACGGGTACCCAGGTCTGCTAGACGCTCTTCAGGCTCTACCCAAACGTGAGAACGGGGGAGGGGGGGGGGAGGAGATGCGACCCGATTTTGTTGCTTTTATTTTTAGGTTTTTAGTTTTTTTTAAATATTTTTCTGCTTGGGGGGGGGGGATGTCCGGAATCCCCGGGACACCCCCCCCCCCCATCCGCCCCTGGACCGAATCGTCACGTGACACAACAGAAGTCACGTGTGCACCAGATGGGTGGGTCCAGAGTAATGTCTAGATTCTTCTGTTGTGCTGTCAGGCAAAAAGCAAAGGACGCCTCAACAGGAGGGGCTGCGCCAGACGACAAAGAGATATATATATATAACTTTTTTGAGGAGCTGGGCTTACTGCAACACAACCAGCCGTTAGAGTGTGTCACTCCGTAACTCCAACATGCCAACCCAACAGCAGATGGGAAAATGGTTCGATGAGGCCAACAAGGGAAAATCAGTACATAGACTCACTTTTGCTTCGCATGTGAGTCAAAAACCCAAACTCTCTACCTCGGAAATCGAGGCCTACTTCCGAGAAATATCCAACACCAACATGGCCAGTCAAGTTAACGTGGTAAGTAGAAAACTGTTTTCAGAATGAGTGGTTTTCTCGTGACGTCATCAGTTTGTGTGTGGCGGACGAAACGCCCGCCAGTAAGCATGCAATGCTGTGCAAGGCGTTCGCCACGATTCGTCAACCTACATGCAACATCCATCGGAAGGTAAAAGGAAATGTCAACAGCCAGACCAGTGCAAGAGAGCTGGGCTGGTTTGCAGCGCCGTTTGAGTGCCCTCCAATTTTAAGACTAACAACAAGCTCTGCCTCACACACACGCACGCTTTTACTGCAGCACCACACCTGATCTGAAAATGAGATGGAGCTCAAAATAACGTTCTCAAGAGAAAACGCCAGTACAACTCTCTCTCTCTCTCTCTCTCTCTCTCTCTCTCTCTCTCTCTCTCACCAAGTTCTCCCCTTTCTTTTTCTTTTTTGCAAGACATCCAAACCTGCGAACGAGGGAAAGACTTCTACAGATATTTGTGGCCGAGTTCATAATTGTTCATGTGTGTTTAGACCTAGAGCAATATCTTTTGCTGCAGTTGGTTCCTGAATTGGTAGTGTCAGTTATGCTGTTTTCTCTTATAAGCCTTTGCTAATTGTACACACATGTATTATCACAAAGTCTGGTGATCTCCAGCAAAACAAACATTTCTGTTAATAAATCAGAAAAGTGATCTCTTTGAAAATCGCCATCACTTCTTATCTTTCACTACTCCTCCACTGCGGTTGTGTTAGTCGCTATTTTTAGCAAATTACCACTTCCGCCCTTAACATCCGCAGGCGAAAACGCGCGCGTAATATGGAGGACGAAGACAGTACGGAATCTAGTCAGTGCCATCCGTGGTCAAAAATAGAGATAAATCGACTTTTAGAGCTTGTAATTGAGAACAAGACACTGCTGGAGGGAAAGCACGGGCCTTTGGTGACCAAGGCAAGCAAGCGGAGGAAATGGCAGGAGATTGACCGATAACAAACCAAAGATTGCGCCTGCAAGCAAACTCGTTACAAGCACAAATCCTCCCAAGTAAGGCAGAAGACAGAATCGACCTGGCGCCAGAGAACGTCAAGGGCAAGATAAGTCTTGGTCGGCACAGATGGACAGAAAGGACCAGTACGACGCCGCGGGGGAGAAAAACAAACAAGGGCAGAAGCAGAACAGTGGTAAACCAGCTGCTGAACCCAAACCAAGTGGGGAAAGTAGTGTGAGCAATGCCTACCCAGTCATCACACTGGTCAAGTTCCCAATGATCCAACCGCCAATCAAGAAGCGTGTGCTTCTGAACCCACGTACTGCTCTGATGGCAGCAGATTCGCAACTTACACCCAGGCAGGTGTTTTGGGACAGCCAGAGAGATTATGGTTGCTGCTGCTATCCGGTTTCTCATGTGCTGTGGCCCAACAATTGGCAAGCACTCATGCTACCATACCTGGCTCAGACTCTTTCACGACAGTGCTCAAAGCACCTTTTAAGAATTTCTGGTTAGGTTATGCTGTGGGCATTCTATCACACAAGAGCCACAGAGCTCTACAGTAGTGGATGAAGGAGACTGGAGAGTCAAGGCTTTTGCATGACACACTGCTTTGTCATCCAACCCAGACGTTGAATGAGGGAAGACAGATGCATTCCATGTACACATGAGAGACCTCAACTGAAATGGATGAAGCTGTCAGAGGTGTTTTGCAGGCTGTGCTGCTTCACCTCCCATGCCAGCGTTTGTAAAGAGAAAAGGCAGTCTGATAATAATCTCCACACACGCACAAACCACAGCTCTGTAGGAATGCATGAAGACCCGACCCAGGAAAAATCTGCATCCATGTCTGTGGATCGGGTCATAACTCAACCTCTCATTCAGAACAAGATGGCACAGGAGATTCGATGGAGCCTTTGCCCTTCACCAGTAGTCCTCCCAGCATTATCACTTTGTCAAACATAATGGGGGAATGCATTAAGGGAACTATGCCTGCCGTTTCCACACACATTGTGTTTTTCTTTCCTGCATGTATGCGCCTTGAGCATGTCTTAATTCACTGATAAGGTGCTTTATAAATCCTCATATTGTTATTAATATTTTTATTATTATTATTATTATTCAGTAGGGCGTTGCGCTATAAGCCTTTTACTAATATTGTTTCCCCATATTATGATCAACCGATCGATGCATGCAGGGGTCCATTAATAAATTATAGAAATTACCTATTATGGTTCTGTTGTCTTTTAAGATTTTCATGGTTGATAGTTAATGGGAAATTCAGTCTCTGAAAGGAATTTCTCATGTATGTATATTTGGAAATACTAATAGCAAGTGTTGTTCTCTAGTATTAGGACGAAGATTGATCTTCTTTATAAACCAAGCCTAAGTAATTGTCCAAACTGTAGATGTTTACTGAGCTTTAGGCGTTAAATCATACTTTGTCTATTGACCATGTAGTTAATTAAGTGTGCCTCGGTTACCAGCAGTAATAGGTCTGTGCTGCAGCACAGCAGATTACTATACTATATGCGGCACACAGAGCACTTGTACCTGGCAGATTCAATTTTGCCCATGGAAACTGTGACCTTGACCGGCACCTCAGCTGGGGTGGGAGTGGCACCAGGAGAGGATCGGGCAAGGATGGTGGAGGTTGGTGAGGGCAAATCTCGGGGGGTAGCAACTCCCCCTTCAGGAGAAGACTTCTGTGACAAGGATTTCTCAGCAGACCTGGAGGAGGTGGTCTCGGGGGACGAGCCTTGTGTCTGAGGGGTGGAGACACTGTCACTGGGGGAGAAAACACCTACTGGGGGAAGGGGGCTATTTCTGGCACTCCCTTGTGTCTGAGGGGTGGAGACACTGTCACTGGGGGAGAAAACACCTACTGGGGGAAGGGGGCTATTTCTGGCACTCCCTTGTGTCTGAGGGGTGGAGACACTGTCACTGGGGGAGAAAACACCTACTGGGGGAAGGGGGCTATTTCTGGCACTCCCAGAGGCGGAGCCTGGTCTGGAGGCTACTGCAGAGTCTGGACTGGAGGCTGATGCGGATGCCGAGCCTGGTCCGGAGGCCGAGGCTGAACCTGGCCTTGACACTGATGCAATAGCTGTTGGAGAGGGCATGACCTCAGCTGCCACCCTTGGGATGCCAGCAGAACCACCCATCTGATGGTCTGTCTGTGGAGGATTAGGCGTAGAGGCATTTTGAGGCAGAGGTTTCACACTTGCTACAGTCTCAGGGCGTATGAGCTCCCTAGGATTTTCTTGTGACATCTTCCACTGTCGTCCTCTCCGCCTCTTCACCCCAACTTGGATCATTCCTCCGCGACTTGCCCCTGCATGATCCAACCTCCTGTGAGTCTTTCCTGAATAAGGTGATGTGGACTTGCGCTTTGCAGATGTGGGTACGAAGTCTTCATCTTCATCATCCGAGAAGCTTTCCTCACTGTCTTCACTTTCATTTAACAAACTGTCCCTTTCACTCTCACATGACTGGGACAGTCTGCGAGTTTGAGAGCGAGAGCGAAGGACTCTTTTTTCTGTGACCTCCAGCCCAATCTCATCACTGCTGGTGCTTAAGTCATGTCTTCTCTTCCTTGATTTTTTATTGAAAGATGAGTTTTCCTTTTTCTCAAATGAATCCATTCTCATGGAGGAGTTGGTCCGATTCCGTGTTGTCTCTGCATAGTCATCAGGCACCGGGGAAAACGGTTTGGCTTCCTGGACGGCATTAACAGTTCCCTTGACCCTGAGAATTTCCCCCACATTTCTCATGAAACCCATGACTTGATCAATCTCCACTTGGTTGGTTGGGTCCTCCGCCAGACCCTCAATGCACGTCTCCATGTGCTCCTTGAACTCCTGGTGCTCAGCAGAGCTGAATGGGCACAACCTCTTTGGGCAGATGTACATGAAGTTCTTCCAGTTCATAGCTCCAACTAACTCGGCTCCGAACAGCAAACGCTGGTGTTCCGACTCCTGGTGCTCACGAATCAGAGTAAGGCTGCTGAGCCGGACTTGACAGTGGATGCACTTGAGGTAGTCAGCTGACTCCTGGGAACTAGAATCCCCCTCTTCAGCGCCTCCATTGAGTAGGTGGGCCGACATTGGCTTGACGTCCTTGTCCTCCCCTTCTTGTTTCACTGCTTTCTTCTGAGTGTAATCCTGGTTTGCTGCATCCTTCTCAGTTCCTGGAGTGCTCAGGATTCCACGACCCGATGCTGCCCGATCTTTGTCTAGCTGCAAGATCTGCTTCATCTTTGCCGCAGTCACAATCTTGTTGGTGATGTCATCCTTGGTGAGAGGCCCACTGTTCAGCCTGTGAACCAATTTGACATGTTCCTGGGCAAACCTCCACACTGTGGTGAGGAAATCGCAGCGTGGGCAGCCCCACACGAGCCCAGCCTTGCATTGCTTTGGTATGGAGGAGCTCTGAGAAGGGTTGGAATTCCGGGCTGGGGTGTAGTCTTTCACAGGTTGGGAGGAGTCTGCCAGTGTGGAGTTGACGGCAGGTTGAGCTGCAGGTTTTGAGCCATCCACAGGAGTAGCCTCCATTGGAGGTTGAGATGCATCTGAAGTTACTTCAGTGTCAGTCACAATGGCCTCATGGGTAGATTGGCTGTCATTGACAGGCTTGGAGTACTGTCCCACGGTCCTCTCTTTAGATGATGTTTTCCTGCTGTCCTTGCCAGCCAGGCTGGAAACCTGCTGGGTATTTGTAGACTGAGAGTTGCCATCCAAGACCAACACAGAAGAATCGCGGAACATTCTGCCACACAGTCTGCGACGGCCACGAGCAGAACCACCACCACGGGGATAGGCACTCTCTATGCACACAATGCTGCAGTCTGCATCGGCACCAGGAGAAGCTTTGCCAGCATCAACAGTCTCGGGAAAGGTGTCAGAATCCCTTTTGTCATACTGGAGGAAATCCGACAGTATTGTGCACCATTTGTACTCATGTGCCACCTTCCTGAAATCGGCATGTGCCTTCAAACCATGGCGGCAAATGTCCACTCTTGAAAATGCCTGGAAACTGCAGTACCTGCATGAAAACCGATGAGTGAGGACATGCTCTTCAAGCTTCTGCTTTTCATCCGTATTAAATCGGCAGAAAGAACACCAGTAGTAACAGATGCCAAGGTGAAAATGGGAGTTCAGAGGGGGGGCTTCAACTGCCTGACAATGTGGGCAGTGAAAATGTGAGTCAGAAATGGTGAGAGATTAAGATTGAAGCCCGAACGGGAAATGACTATCGGGAAACGACAGATAGGTGCCAGATGTGTGACGTGACTCCAGTCCTACCCAGGTAGAATAGCCAGATAGGAGTGAATGTGTGCTTAGACTATTTAGAGTTAGTAATGAATAAGATAAGCGCATTACAAATACTGTTATTAATATTATTTTTATTATTGTTATTATTTAAAATACCAACAATTATTTTTTTCAATGTTTCTTGGTACAGCTCAACGATGATCTGTGTCAGAGGTTGAACATCCGCAGAGCTGTGACCTCTGCATATCACCCGCAGACCAACGGACTGACAGAAAAAAAACAACTACACGGTGAAGACAAGGTTGGGGGAAGCTCATGGAGGATAGGGGCACGAGAGACTGGGACATCTTCCTTGGGGAGGTGGCGTTCTCCATGAGGACCCAGCGTCATGCCTCAACCAAGTACACGCCTTATTTTCTGATGTTTGGTCGGCATGCCCGATTACCTATTGAGGTGAGACATCATTTAGTTACACTGTCCTTTGCTTTGAAAAGTTATTCTGGTGATTGATGAAACTAAAAGGATGCAGTAGAGCACACCCAGAAATTGACGTGGATGTCTCTAAAACATTTATTTTGTTTTTTTCCAGATCTTAAGATTGGGGTTTATATCATGTATAGTTTTCGTGGTATTTTTTTGCTTTACGGTCCTGCGCAGTGAGCTTGCCAGGGTTTGGGCGAGGTAGTGCCCATATTCAAATTAAATTTAATTTTTCTTGCATCAATGTGCTGTTCAGTGTGTGTGTGGGTGTTCATGTGGTTTGCAGATGCAAGAGGGCTTTTCCTGTGAAATTGTTGAAGAATCTCAGATTCATGTGGAGGAAGCAGACACATTCATAGAGCGACAGACTGCAACTCAACGAGAAGCACATGAAAAGGTATGTATTATGTTTAAAATTAATTATGTTTGATTGGGATTTACGCTGTAAAAAGCGAGGTTTCAGCTCTCATCATGGTGTTGGTTTTGTCATTGAGATCACCACTGGCTTTTGCATTGACAGGGAAGTTCTGTTGAACTACTGCCATGCTTGTGCCTTGGCCAAAGCAAAGTATGGAAAAGGGACTAAGGCATTCTTTGACTGGAAGGCCAAGCATGAAGAGTGTGACATAAACTTTGATGGCTCTGCAAAAGCCATGGAGGCAGAGGCAACCAGAAGAATCTGGGCTAGGTCACTGCAGTTATATGGCTTTCGCTGCACTTGCATTCTGAGTGATGGAGATGCAGCTACTTTCTCAGCCCTACAGAAGATGAGCCCTTATGGGGAAGAACACCCCATCACAAAACTTGATTGCATCAACCTTGCAGAGAAACGCATGGGCACAGCCCTCAGTAAAGTGCAGAAGGAAAAGAAACTGGGGGGTCAGGGTGAGGGAAGGCGGACACTAACTCAGATCAACAAGGTGCAGGCCTACTATGGTCGGGCAGGCAATCAGATCTAATGTTGGAGATCCAGAGAAAATGCAGTCAGCCATTTGGGCATCATTTCTCCACTCCATTTCCACCAATGATGATCCACACCATGACAACTGCCCAGAAGATCAATGGTGCATCTTCAACAAGGCAAAGAAGTTGGGGAACCCACAACCCAACCATGATGAGAGCACCATTGGTACCTGTCTGGCAGAAGATGTGGCTGAACATGTGATGCCCATCTATGAGCGCATGTCAGATGGCAACATCATTTAGCTAAGGCCATCAGTCCATACAAAAAAAGGCATAGAATTATACAAAAGTTTAAAAAATGAAATAGTAAAGGCAATGCTAGTGGCTTCATAGGGCAGTTATCTTTCCCTTTGACCTCGGTCTAATAAATGTATATCAAGGATTCCATATTATCACAAGAATCATGTTAACCAATTTTTTTTCAGAATGGTGAGTCCATGGTCAACCATGGTTACCCAGCCCAGGGAGTGCAACCATCGGCAGCAGCACGCCACCACATCCACTGCAACCATCGGCAGCAGCACGCCACCACATCCACTGCAACCATCGGCAGCAGCACGCCACCACATCCACTGCACCATAGTTTGGCCTGACGAAGAGAAGCGAAAGCTCGCCGTAAAAGATCCAGGGGTGTAATTCATGAACGTGGACTTTCGAGAGCACTGGTCTTGGACTTTTGAGTCCTGGGCTAGTCCTAGACCACTGCTGGTCTAGGGACTAGTCTGGGACTCAGCGAGTCTATGATTCACGAACCCAGACTGGGTGTTGACTTGAAAGGCTGGGACTGATTGACCTAGTCTACGGTTTATTTTTAGAATGAGGGAGAATTCCCGGGGATTCCGCCCAGTGCGCAAGCGCAAGGCGTACCGCTTCAAACTTCCCGTCCCGTCAATAATGTCAGCCACGAAAACCTCGAAAACTTCGAAGAAAAGCCCCGATTTCACGGAGCAGGAATCGGTGGCCATCATTAATGCGGTGACAGTACGCTACGGATGTATTAATAGCAGCAACCATACATCCCAAGCCAACAAAAGGAGACGGGCAGCTATATTTAGTATCAACTTGTTCAGCGTAAACTAAGGAATCTTTTGATATAGATTTGATATTTTTTCATTATGTATGTTAAGAATAGGAGAACATTGAAATTTACAGGTGCTCCGTTTTTTAACTTTAATTGTAGATACATGGGAACTATCTAGGTTCAGATTGAAGGTAATTACGTATACTTTGGAATGGGGTAAGTGGTTGTTACAGATGTAGAATCTTATGTTAGTGGTGTTTGATAATTTGGAGAGTTGACCCGTTCTGGAGAGAATGCCGGTGGTCAGCCCAAAATTAATTAAGCAACAGGAGAGAGAGAGACGGAAAGACTTGATGGTGAAACAATAGGACATGCGGAGGACTGCTCCATGGAGAGAGAAGCATTGTCTATTGTTAAGTCATCATCGCTGGGCCTGACCCTTCCTCGAGGGTTCACAGAGACGGAGTTTTTCGGGACGGTCTGGCGCCGCCTCACGCTGCCTCACCCGGACGGCTGATGACAGCCGGTGATAACGAGGGACGGTGGACAGCAGAGAGAAACTGGCAAGTCAGTTCGGCTCTGGATCTCAGAGAAGTGAGATCTATTCCACTCCCGTCCACGCCTGGCGGTTACAGGAGGCGAAGCGACCCTTCCCGGCAATGTGTGCAGAAGTTTCGATGTGGAGAGATTCGACCATGCCCTCCTCAACAAGTCTGCCACCATACAACAAAAATGGATGAGTAGATGTGCACCTGTTCTCTCTCTCTGTCCTTATCCCCCCTGTGAACGTGAAAAGAACTTTAAACCAACGAACTGAACTTTCGTGAAGGAAACGCTCTCCTCAATGATGAACATTAACTGAAAAGTGAAAATTCGAAGACTGAACTCTGTTTCTTTATTTTCGTGGTTGCAACCAATTGAATCCATTAGCCAATCAATTCATTGTGTTTATTAACCATTAGTAGTGGTACATTTAGATTGCTAGTTGGAATATCTTTATTATACATTAAAGAAATAGTTTTGTTCAGAATAACCTTTGTTTGTTAGTGATTTTGTGCATGGCATGAGGCATATAATCAATTATTGAGCCAAGTGAATTATTAAAGTTCATAGCCGTTCCTAATCTGGAAGAAAATTTAATTCATACCCCTAGTTCAGAAAAATCAAGGGGACGGTTATGTAACATTTTGGGGGCTTTCGTCCAAGATCATGTGCTATTGACTAGTTCATGTAAATGCCATGGTAGATGAAATGTGAAATTGATTTGCCTCAGTCACTATATTGCATGTTCAAATCAGTTACTTCTGTGAAACAACCCTGAGTTTACATCATACAGAATTTTACTTTTAAAATTCTAAAATGGAACTCAGTGTGGAAGATGTATGCCAGATGGATAAATCTGGTTTGCTTGCAGCTGCAAATGAGTTAGGATTAGAAGTAGAAGATGGAATGCAGAAAGGCCAACTCTTGGCGAAAGTTGTCAGATGCTTGACTGAGAAGGAGGTGAGAGAGGTGGTTAGTTCCAGTGCAACTGCCTTCGCCCTATCAGCTCCAACTGGGTCGAATGGAGGTCTGGATGAGGAAATGAGACGTTTAGAGATAGAAGAGAGGAGAATGAGAATGGATCTGGAAAGGAGGGAGAGAGAGGAAAGACTGGCTTTGGAGAGGGAGGCATTGGAGCTAGAGAGAATGAAACTTCAACGACCCCCTTCCCCATCGGCCGATCACACGGGAATAGATCTCAGGCAGTACAGAGATGTTCCCAAGTTTTGTGAGGAAGAAGTAGACCAGTACTTTCCGGCCTTTGAGAGGTGTGCAAGCGAGTTGAGATGGCCAACAGACCGTTGGGCGCTTGCGCTAGGCTCCCTTCTCACTGGTAGAGCTCTAGAAGTCTATCATACCCTTCCGATCGAAGAAGCAAGAAACTATCGGGTGCTGAAGAGAGAAATTCTCAAGAGGTATGCTTTGACTCCTGAGGCTTATAGGCAGAGATTTAGGAAAGCTTGCCGTGGTCAGAATGACACGTATAGGGAGTTTGCGTACAAACTGAAACGTGAGTTCTCCCGCTGGTGCGAAAGTGAAGGGGTAGATTCTTTGGAAGAGTTGCAAGAATTGCTGATCCTGGAGCAATTCAAGAATTCAGTGGGTGAGAAACTGAGGACCCATTTGATTGAAAGGGAGGTGACGAACGTAGACAAAGCTGCATGTCTGGCGGACAATTTTCAGCTCATACATGGAGATGAGAAAGAGGGGAAGAAGAAATTGCAACCGTTTTGGGGAAAGAAGGACAACCGACAATCAGAGATAGGAGATCAGAAGAAATCTGATAGAATGGGGAACAAAAGACAAGCAGAGGGTAGAAGCTTCAAATGCTACAATTGCGGGAAACCTGGTCATCTTGCAAGAGATTGCAAGGCCAAGAAAGTAGAAAAGGTCGCATTTGTGAGGAGACAGAAAGAGGAAATGCTAGTGAATGAAGGTGGGATCATTAGCACATTGTCTGCCTCAAGACAGGGAAATAGAGAGGGTCAGCTGACAGCAAGTGCTAGCAACAAGGAAAGGGAAAGACAGACTGAGACTCTAGACGAGAGTTTTCTTCCATACATGTCAGAGGGCATGTTGACGGTAGGTTCTGTCAAGAAACCAGTCAAGGTTTTCAGGGATACGGGCTCATCCATTACCATAGTGAAGCGAAGTCTGCTAGGGGATATGAGGGAGATCTCCACAAATAGCCAAGTAGTTTTGGCAGGGATCTTTGGGGAAGCCAGAAGTGCTCCCATGTGTTCCGTGGAGTTAGAGACGCGAGAGTTCTCTGGTGAGGTCACAGTTGCGGTCTGTGACGAACTCCCTATCCCAAGAGTGGATGTGCTGATCGGAAATGATGTGGGTGGAAGGAGTGTGAATGTATCCCCAGTGATGAAGAAAGAACCAGACCTAGAGAGAGTAGAGGAAGAGTCAGATCTGTTCCCATGTTGCGCTGTCACAAGGTCTCAAGGTAGAGACAGGGCCAACGTAGATTTTCCTGAAGTGTGTCTCGAAGACACCTTTCTGAGTGATATGCTGGATGGAAAAGGCAGCATAGATGAGTCAAAGGACGGACTCTCTGAAGTCTCACGAAGTGAGACGGGTCCAGAAACGTCAGATCTGCCTGACGAACAGCGGAATGACCCAACGCTAGCGCCACTCTTCAAAGAGATAGGTCAAAATGAGCCAGGAAAGGCACAAGGGTTCTATTACCTGAAGAAGGGGCTCTTGATGAGAAAAAGTCGCCCACCACAGGCCTCATCTCATGATGAGTGGAAAGAGGAGCAGCAAATTGTACTACCTCAGAGCAGGAGACAGTTTGCGCTCAAATTTGCTCATGGTGATGAGCGTCGCCCCAACCTTTGGCGTGTTTGCCGCAGCAGCAGTCAGCTAGCGCCGCAGTGTTAACAACCCAAGGCTCTGTGATGTCTTAAGACTGGAGACTGTAGAGTTGTCTTCCCTTAGAGAATAAGGTAGCTGTAGGTTTATAATTCGACGCAACCCTCGGGGGGGAGGAGCCTAGCCAGAAAGCTAGGATAAGCGGAGATCGCGGGGAAGAAAGGCTACATTGGAACCTGGATATTTTCCTCTCATGAGCAGTTGGATAAGTAATAGATGTGATGACGCGTCGGCAGTAGTAGCTTAGTGCTTACTTGAGAAGTTGTCAGAGGACAATACTAAAGCAACAGCGAGAGAGCAGTGGAACTGTGTACGTATTGGGAATAACAGAGGAATAAAGAAATTTTGATACATCAAGGTCGAGAGAGTGTGAGTAGTTGATGTCATCGCCCAACCTCTGTGATGCATATGGAAAACACGTCCACGACTAGGCCTGGTAAAGGATGGAGGAGAATCTGGACTTCTCAGCCCACCGTATACCCACTGAAAGTGGCAGAGGGAACTGAAGTTGAGATAGTGGACAGTCAGTGAGTTTGCTGGTACTTTGTTCTCAGTCAGTATTTGTTCCGTTCTCATGTATGGGCAGGTGTGACTAAGAGCATGGACAGTCCGAGTGCTGGAATAGAGTGATATGGCTGCCTAATTCAGTACACCAGTCCCATATCGTGTGACTGGGTGAGAATGCGTAAAAATTGAAGAGACTTTGGAAGAGGAGTGGATTACCTGCTCGAGAACGAAATGATAGAGCCAGCATATGGTGCATGTGTTCCCCTTGTTTGATGTCAGGAAAGGCAGATGGTGGGTGGAGAATGTGCACAGACTATCGTAGGTCAATGCAGTGACAAAAGGTGATTTCGATATCCCCTTCACACGAAATTGAAGACTGTTGATGCAGTGTGAACTTCAAAATTCGTCTCCAAGATTGACTTGCTAAAAGGGTACTATGGGCAGTGGGCTCTTCTGGTACTGACCATACAAAGGCTAGTAGAGGATCTCGGCTTTTCCGTGCCGGACCTGCCTGAGTGCCTATATCGTCAACTATACGGTGACTGGCCGTTTTGGTGTCCTCCAAGAATGCTCCTGCTGTCTGCCTTTCCAAAGGGGCTCATGAATCATGTGGCGTTTGGCATTCCCTACACCTGTAGTGGTGTACCCTAGATGAGCTGTGATCGGTGTGTAGCATGTCTAAATATTTTCAGATAATTTTCCATTAAATTTTTCCAACTTGCAATCTGAACAAATTCGGAAAAAGAAAGAGGGAACAATGACTGATTTTGGTGAATCTAGCCGCCAAAACCGGATTGGGGGGGGGGGGGGGGAGGGGGGAGGGTGGGGGGGTGGTTGTGAATCCTGGGTAAGTTCGGGGCACTATGCACTCCATTTATGAGGGCACAACTAATTCCTCGAGATCATGGCACAAAGTCCCATCTCCTCTACACAGTGAGGCCTACAAGTCAAAAGTAATCGCTTATTTGCGACATTAGTCTGCTGTCGTGTATCTTGGCCATGAAATTGTAAATGGGAGTAGTTTCTCCGCCAACACACGCAGAGGTTGAAGCCCTTGACGCAAATATGTCTTCTCCTCAAAACACAAATGGAGTGCGAAGATTTCTATGCATGGTTGGCTACCACAGAAATTTCTGTGAGAATTTTCCTGAAGTTGCTCTCTCGCCACTGACTGAACTGTTAAGGGGGAAAGAAGAAGGTTCCTGTGGACCAGAAAATGTCAGGTTGCCTTCGAAAATCTGAAAGCAATGCTCATAGTGTGAGCCAATTTTGCTTGGGTCCCACGATCCAAATCGTCTTTTCTGCTCATGACTGATGCAATTGACAATTGCATGGGATCAGTGCTCATGCAAGTAGATCAATTGGACGTAAGGCATCCGGTCGCCTACTTCTCTCGAAAATTTCTGAGTTATCAAAGACGATACTCCACGATAGAGAAGGAAGCCTTGAGTCTGGTGACTTCACTGCAACACTTTGAGGTGTACTGCAAACATTCTCTCCACCCAGTCACTGTCTTCACTGATCACAATCCTTTAACCTTTCTGAGGAGTGTGAAGAGCAAGAATCAGAGATTGCTCAGGTGGAGCCTTATCTTGCAAGAGTTTGACTTGATTGTGAAGCATGTGCCTGGCAAACAGAATGTGATTGCTGACTGTCTATCTAGAATCTAGAATTCAAGACAGGAAAGAACTGTGGTTCCTCCTTTTCATTTTCCTGAGAACATAGAAACTCTTATTATGAGAGAAAAAAAATCTATGATTTTTTTTCTTTAAGGGGAGAGGAATGTTACAGATGTAGAATCTTATGTTAGTGGTGTTTGATAATTTGGAGAGTTGACCCGTTCTGGAGAGAATGCCGGTGGTCAGCCCAAAATTAATTAAGCAACAGGAGAGAGAGAGAGAGACGGAAAGACTTGATGGTGAAACAATAGGAGATGCGGAGGACTGTTCCAGGGAGAGCGAAGAATTGTCTATTGTTAAGTCATCATCGCTGGGCCTGACCCTTCCTCGAGGGTTCACA
>JAWQFJ010011201.1:0-26643 GCA_034096865.1 Theodoxus fluviatilis
AAGAAAGGAAAAGAGTGAGGAGAAAGAGAGAGGGATGGAGAGAGAGAGAGAGAGAGAGAGAGAGAGAGAGAGAGAGAGACAGAGACAGAGACAGAGAGAGAGAGAAAGAGAGACAGAGAGAGAAAGAGAGAGAGAGAAAATGAGAGAGAGAGAGAAATAGAGAGAGAGGGAGAGAGAGAGGGGGGGAGGGGGGAGGGGGAAGGGGAGGGAGAGGGGGAGGAGGGAGAGAGAGGGAGAGGAAGGGATTGAGAGGGAGAGAAAAGGAGAAGGCGGGAGAGGGAAAGAGAGGGAGGAAGAGGTAAGAAGAGAGAGGGAGAGGTAGGGAGAAAGAGGGAGGGAAGGGGAAAAAGAAAGAGCTGCCCAGGACCGCGAACGCTGGAGAACTGTCGTCGATGGCATATGCTCCAGGAGTAGCGATGGGCCTAAGTAAGTAAGTAAGTAAAGGGGAAAAGAAGGAACGTAGAAGGAGGAGAGAGAGAGAGAGAGAGAGAGAGAGAGAGAGAGAGGGGGGGAGGGAGGATGGAGGCAGAGAAAGAGAGAGAGATGGGTAGAGAGAAGGGAGGGGTAAAAGGGAAGAGAGAGACTGGAGAGAGAGAGAGATAGAGAGAGAGAGTGAGAGAGAGAGAGAGAGAGAGGGAGAGAGAGGGAGAGAGAGAGAGACAGAGAGAGAGAGAGAGGGAGAGAGAGAGAACGAGAGAGAGACAGAGAGAGAGAGAGAGAAAGAGACAGAGAGAGAGAGAGAGGGAGAGAGAGAGACAGATGGAGAGAGAGAAACAGACAGAGAGAGAGAGAGAGAGAAAGAGAGAGACAGAGAGAGAGAGACAGAGAGAGACAGAGAGAGATAGAGAGAGAGGGGTAGAGAGAAGGGAGGGGAAAAAGGAAAGAGGGAGAGACTGAAGAGAGAGAGAGAGAGAGAGAGAGGGGGGTAGAGAGAGTGAGAGAGAGAGACAGAGAGAGAGAGACAGAGAAAGAGAGAGAGAGAGAGAGAGAGAGAGAGAGAGAGAGAGAGAGAGAGAGAGAACTGAACTGAACTGGTTTATTGAGGCCATGGACCCATTGCATATACCTGTAATGTGTGTTTACATCAAGCGCTCACTTAATATAAGTAATGTATTGAACATGACGTACAAGTGTTCTGTTTTAGCACCAACTGATTCAGAGTTGCTTTTACAACTCAGCAAACTCATCTATTCTTTTAACTTTTGTTCCCTTGATCTAAAGGCATAGAATATGTACATAGCTACTGATCTTGTCATTATTTCATTAGCTCCCTGCATTAGATATTGACATACATGTATACCATACTTTCTCTTATTTAAGTACCGCTCTGAGTATTTTTCTCCTAGTTGCTAGTATGCGGGGCATGATAACAGAAAGTGTTCCTTGTTCTCTCTTTCCTTGCAAAATGGACATTTTACGTCCTGTGTACTTCTAAACCATTTTTAGCGCCCAGTTCACTTATTCTAAACTGGAATCGACTTAACGCATCTCTGTTTTTTATTATCTAGTGTGTTCAAATAAATTTCTAAACCAAGATTTTGCTTAATAGATGGAAACCACCTGTATATGTCGCTACTTGTATTCTTACCACTCCAGTCTTGGAGATAGCAATCTTTTATTCTCTGTTGCAGTTGCAACAAGAAACTTTTCTCGTCTGCAACTCGTCCGTTCATCCACATATACCCGAAGGCCAGTTGAAACAAGCAACACGTAACTTTATCTGTCCAGTTTCGATCATCTTTGATGTGCGAGTTCAGAAGCATCATAAGTGCTTGCTTTGGGAGTCTACTTTCTTCCAGTTTGCAAAGTTTTAGCCAATATTTTATGACTCTGATCCTGCTGTTAACTGAAATTGGATAGCGTCCAAGGTCACCATAGACCATGTGATTTGGAGTCCTCCAATCTAGTCCCAAGAACTTCTTGCATATATAAAAGTGTAAGTTCTCTCCACTTTTGGGTATTTTGTGAGTCCCCATATTTCTGACGCATACAAGAGGGTTGATTGGACTTGTGCATCGAAAATGTTCGTAATTACCTTCGTTTTCACACTATGCAGGCTCCACAGTACTCTCAACACCTGCGCGCTTTTTGCTTCCCTCTCTCTGCTAGATCTTCTAAGGTGACCTCGATGGACAATGAGAGAGAGATTGATTAATTATTTTTTATCAAGGATGAATTCTTAGGCAATTCTGCCTATCTTACAAATTGTCCTCGCTCATAAAGAAATGAAAACATGGATATATAAGAAAAATACACAGTAGCTAATTTATGTACAACAGTTGGTAAGGTATATGAAGAATATGATCAACAATGACAAATATTTTAGTAGATGCCTTTGACAACTGTCAGCTCAGTGAGTCTTCAAGTTCAAGCAAATACGTGTCATATGTACAGGCGACAGCAGTGAGATCATCTGAATAGATAATCACGTATGGATGCTTTAAAATACTTCATGGAAGTATTGTTCCTTAGGTGCAATGGGAGTGTATTCCATATCATAACACCTGAATATGTAATACTGCCTTTGAAAATGTCTACTCTAGGTTGTGGTAGAATGAAAGTGTTGCGAGATAGTGAATGGCTTGTTTGGGGACGAATGAAGAGATCAGTAAGATACTTCGGTGCTCGTGAATGAGCAATTTTGTGCATAAGGATGCATTTATTGAGGACGAGGTGTTTTTGGAAGGGTAGTAAGCCAAGATTTCTGATCTTTTCATCCGTAGACAATGTTGAGTCGGAAATAATAAGCTTGGCAGCTCGTCTGTACAGTGATTTAATCTTGTTCAAGTGCACTGCCATGGAGCCATCCCATACAACAGATGCAAAATTAATATGGGAATTTATGTGTGCGTAAAAAACATTGCGCATGCATCGGTGTTGACAAAATGCCTCAGTTTAGAGAGCAAGAAAATGTTCTTAGCAATAGTTTTGCATAAGGAATTGACATGTTGTTCCCAAGTTAGTTGTTCATCAACAATTATGCCTAGCACTCTGTGTTCTGAGACTTGCTCAATGATTTCATTTTCTAGCATAAGGTTGATGGTTAAGGGTTGTCGTTGACGTTTTTGTCTTGTAATTAGGATCATGCACTTGGTTTTTGAGGAGTTTATAACCATTCTATTTGATGAGCACCATTTTTGTAAATCATCAGGGCGCATTGGATGGAATTTATGCTTCTGTCGCTTACGCTGATAATGGTGTCATCTGCAAACATAGTGCATTTGATACTTTCATTTGATATACTCAATGGTAGATCATTGATATACAAGCTGAAGAGCAATGGACCTAAAATTGAGCCTTGTGGAACCCCTGACTTTACGATTCGTCTCGAGGAATACAACTCGTTGACATAGACACACTGTCTTTTATGTGACCGTTCTCCGCTTCGCACAGAAAACGCTGTATTTGGGGGATACTAAAACCCCATCCAAAGAAAATGTAAGCCATGAACAGCATTAATTTATAAAAGCTGTATGTTGAATGCATCAATAGGTCGTGAAAGTTCTGCATTTTACAAATCGAATGCAGGTCAATGCAGATCTACACCGGCGAAGAATGTGTCGCCACGGCTCCACCACTTATTGTTGCGTGTTCGCACAGAAAACGCTGTATTTGGGGGATTCTAGAACCCCATCCAAAGAAAATGTAAGCCATGAACAGCATTAATTTATCAAAGCTGTATGTTGAATGCATCAATAGGTCGTGAAAGCTTCTATAATTATTTTAAAATCCGACAGGCAGGTCACACGCGTATTAGATTACACGTCGAAGCGTCATTGCTATAGCTCGGCCAAGGGACGTAACTCTAAATTCTGACTTTGCTTCGCGTAAATGAAAATCACTTGAGTTTGCGGTCTCGGTGTAATCGTTGCGTGTGGCTGTCAACCCGATTTTTACACGCACAGTCAGCCTGATTGGGAGCAAAATCGGCTTGAAAACCGGTACGTGTATAGGCGCCTTAAAGGCTCCTACACACGTACCATTTTTCAAGCCGGTTTTGCTGCCGATCCGGTTGACCTGCATTTCGGATTTTTATATGTAGACGCTTTCACGATCTTTTCATGCATTATGTAAGCCATGAACAGCATTAATTTATCAAAGATGTATGTTGAATGCATGAAAAGGTCGTGAAAGTTTCTACATTTTAAAATCCGAAATGCAGGTCAACCGGATCGGCAGCAAAACCGGCTTGAAAAACGGTACGTGTGTAGGAGCCTTTAAACGGGTTCACCTAGGAGGACGACTTTGGGCTTTGCGAGCGCTCGCCGTGAGCTCTCATCTCTGAATATCTGTAATGGCTTTTGAATCGAAACGTGCCTCGTGTCCCCAGAGAGAATCATAAAGGATCCGTTAGGGTTACTTCTAGGAAACGCGCCTCCGTGGCTCTATTATGGTGGACTCAAGCAAACAGGAAATATGGGAAGGGATATGAGCGAGAACGAGAATACGTTACGTCTGTGTAAGCTTGTGAAGTGGAGATGGCAGAAGGGAAGACTAACTATGTGTCAAGACCATCTGTTCTGAGCAATTTAAACTACTGCATGCTATTTGTTCTGAAAGCCCTCAGAATAATATTCTCTGGCTGGAGAGAATGAAGTATTCAGCATTTAGCATTAATTATATCCAGAACCTGAGTAAGTTGCACTGATGAAGATTTTTTTGTAGAATTTATTCTCTCCCTCTCCCTCTCTTTCTCTCTCTCTCTCTCTCTCTCGTTCTCTCTCTCTCTCTCTCTTTCTCTCTCTCTCTCTCTCTCGTTCTCTCTCTCTCTCTCTCTCTCTCGTTCTCTCTCTCTCTCTCTTTCTCCTGTAAAAAACGACTTAAAAAAACACAGACACAACCCCCCCCCTCCCCCTAGAAATAAAAAGGTAGTGTTCTTTCTACATACCAAGGTCGGAAAAGCTTCCAGAAACGGACCACACAAATGGAATCGTCCGAGGAGAGGGGTGTGAGAAAGACAGTCAAGCTGGCAGGAAACACAAACTGGAGGGGAAAAAAACATCTGATTGGCAGCGTTTTAACGAGTTGTTGTTTATTAGAATCGTCAGAATAGTTTGTCATTCTATGTATGAATCACTGCAAATTCACCGAGAATTAACCAACCAAGATCGCTTGCCAGTCAGATGCTGTTGCTTGCTAGCTTGTATGGCCCGCCAGCTTGGCGGTCTTTCCACACCCCTCTCCTCGGACCAGTCCACTAGTGTGGCCCGTGTATGGAAGTTTTTCCCCAAGGTCACAGCAAATGTTTTAAACACGAGTTCTATGTGTCTTACCTACAGGTACCATGGAGGGTAGTAGCGTCAGGCTGCAGTGTGATTCATTTTGTTTGCAGACGTGAGTCACCCCCTGTGGGTTGGGGGTGAGAATAGACCCACCGCGTCTCCCCAGGGGATTCGTAAGAGGCGAAAAACTAGGGGCATCGTGACTTGACGTGTGCTTACTGAGAACTGTTCTTGAGATGTTCGTGCTTACTGGCCTTACATATCCATCCATCCATCCATCCATCCATCCATCCATCCATCCATCCATCCATCATTGCAAACGTGAGCTAGCACTGGGTTGAAATGTCTCCCAGGGAGTGGAGTTGGTGTTGGTACATGACTGTGTGCATCTTATCTGTCTGTCTCTGTGTGTGCCGACAGGAAGCTGTTGTGTGCATCTTATCTGTCTGTCTCTGTGTGTGCCGACAGGAAGCTGTTGTGTGCATCTTATCTGTCTGTCTCTGTGTGTGCCGACAGGAAGCTGTTGTGTGCATCTTATCTGTCTGTCTCTGTGTGTGCCGACAGGAAGCTGTTGTGTGCATCTTATCTGTCTGTCTCTGTGTGTGCCGACAGGAAGCTGTTGTGTGCATCTTATCTGTCTGTCTCTGTGTGTGCCGACAGGAAGCTGTTGTGTGCATCTTATCTGTCTGTCTCTGTGTGTGCCGACAGGAAGCTGTTGTGTGCATCTTATCTGTCTGTCTCTGTGTGTGCCGACAGGAAGCTGTTGTGTGCATCTTATCTGTCTGTCTCTGTGTGTGCCGACAGGAAGCTGTTGTGTGCATCTTATCTGTCTGTCTCTGTGTGTGTCGACAAGAAGCTGTTGTGTGCATCTTATCTGTCTGTCTCTGTGTGTGCCGACAGGAAGCTGTTGTGTGCATCTTATCTGTCTGTCTCTGTGTGTGTGACAGGAAGCTGTTGTGTGCATCTTATCTGTCTGTCTCTGTGTGTGTGCCGACAGGAAGCTGTTGTGTGCATCTTATCTGTCTGTCTCTGTGTGTGTCGACAGGAAGCTGTTGTGTGCATCTTATCTGTCTGTCTCTGTGTGTGCCGACAGGAAGCTGTTGTGTGCATCTTATCTGTCTGTCTCTGTGTGTGCCGACAGGAAGCTGTTGTGTGCATCTTATCTGTCTGTCTCTGTGTGTGCCGACAGGAAGCTGTTGTGTGCATCTTATCTGTCTGTCTCTGTGTGTGCCGACAGGAAGCTGTTGTGTGCATCTTATCTGTCTGTCTCTGTGTGTGCCGACAGGAAGCTGTGACGTGTGCAGCAAGTGGCCCAGCGAACCGGGGGTAGAGTGTGAAAGTTGCAATGTTAAACATCTTTGCCCGTAACTGAACACACTTACTGTAAAAATGTGGTTTTACACAGCCACTAGTTACTGCTGTCTGGGTCTCACATGACTGTGTAGAGTATGAAACTTCCTGGGAAGCGGGGCGGCTGACGGTCTTCAGAGGAAGATCCCCCGTCTTCAAGTGTTTCGGCCCTGATGTCCTGACTTGCATATATAACTACTCGTAAACGATTTTTCAATAAAGTGCTGATGCCTTATCTAGACCCGTTCTCCCTCCCTCCTTCCCTCCCTCCCTCCTTCCCTTCCTCCCTCCCTCCCTCCCTCCCTCCCTCCCTCCCAAACTCCCAAACTCCCAAACTCCCAAACTCCCTAACCCTCCCTCCCTTCCTCCCTCCTTCCCTCCCTCCCTCCCAAACTCCCAAACTCCCTAACCCTCTCTCCCTCCCTCTCTCCCTCCCTCCCTCCCTCCCTCTCTCCCTCTTTCCTTCCGTCTCACACTGCTTTAAACTTATGCCCCTGATCACTGGGCCACTTAATCAATCCTTCACTGGCACATGACGAGAAACAGCGACAGAGGGATAAAACGCACACGGTCAGGGCCGTGTTGCTTAGCCTTCCTAAACATATAAACATTAGGCTGGTGTCAACATGTGTCAAACAGTTGACTGCCTTTACATCTGCTTTCATCATATTGACACACATTGACACCGGCCTATTCCTGGCAAGATCTTGCAAGGTTCCTAGCGTAAGCAACGCCCCAGGTATCAGCAGCAAACGCCGCTCCCTGCATTTCCTGTGAGGCGTGCAGTCTCAACACCACCTCAGCAGCACCGTGTAGTGACGTGTCCTAGCGTTGGCTACGGGATTTGTCCAGCACTTTATTGTTGTGTGTGGGTTGAGCTCCATCGTCCAGAGTGCTTTGAGCGCATGGTCTGATCAGCATGATCTGACTTCGCCTACAACTCATCCAGTAGCCTCTTTGGCTGTTAGGGGCCGCCCCTGGCTGAGCTGCTGGAGCAGGCCCCGAAAGCCCAGCAGCCAGGGCTTCCAGCTGATGAGAGGGCATAGAGCTGCTCTGGCTGTATGTTACAGTCATTGAGATTGGCATAGGGCTCGTTGAGAACGTCCGTCTGTGGATTCGGGGTAAAAATTGATCCATCGCGTCTCATTACGCGATTCGAAAGAGGCGAATAACTAGGAACACCGTGACGTGATTACCGTTTACTCCAAACTGTTCTAAAGATGTTCGTGCTTAATGGCCTTACATAGCCTGCAAAGGCTAATAGGCCTTAAAACACCAACCAACCATCGTTGAGGACGTGTGGACGGCTGAACGTGAAGCACTGAGCGCGACTGAGTGTACGATCGCTGTGTTCCGTATAAACTTGAGGAGGACAGGCTAAAGCGGAAACAGCAGGAAGCGACCTCTCATTCCCTGAAACACCCAGCTGCTCACGTACTCCTTTGTGTGGGAGAGCTGCCGCATGAGAAGAGAGAGAGAGAGAGAGAGAGAGAGAGAGAGAGAGAGAGAGAGAGAGAGAGAAGGAGGCAGGCAGGCAAGCAGACAGACAAGAGAGACAGACAAGACAGACAAGAAAGAGAAATGGACAAAGAGTCACACACACACACACACACACACACACACACACACACACACACACACACACACACACACAACACACACAAAAACACACACACACACACACACACACAGACACACACACAAGCAAATACACACACACACACACACACACACAAACAAATACACACACACACACACACACACACACACACACACACAAATACACACACACACACACACACACACACACACACACACACACAAACACGGACTGAGACATTACCATTTGCTGTGACATCCACTCGAGCAAGCAGGAAAACTAGACGTCTCTGTGGTGGGGTACGGGCAGTGCTGGCCGTTTAGCCTTTCTCCTTCACGTGTAGTGAGAATCAAACTGCTTCTCCTCCCGGTTGTAGAGCCATCGATTGCATGATTTTATTAGTAGATTCTTTTCTTGCAGTTTCCCAGTATGCATTCGTGTACTGTGAATTCCGTAGTTTTGTAGCGTTGTATTGTTGGAGCCCTTTGTAAAGGAATTTACGTCGGAATATCAAAGAGTAGAGATGCCGTCCGCCCACCACCATTTGGGCATGTGAGGCATCCTTAATCTCCCAACAACTATCTGGGAAGAAATTCAAGAGAATATACAGAGGTTAAAGGTGGTGCCTTCAGCTGGCCAGAGCAGAGTGTTTACAGATAGTGCCTGTGGGAACAAAGGGAGAAGCCCTGTCAGATCAGAGGGAGAATGGAGTTGTCTTCAGAATATCTGGGGCTCTGGTTGGCACCTGTTTGTGTTGGAGTGTGAAAGTTAAAAGGAATCTCTAATGGGTCAGAGGTTCTGGGACTGTCAGAGCCATTGAGAACGGAGGGGTGGAGCCAGAGGAGATAAGGGTTGGAGGGGGAGAGAAGGAAAGGATAGAAGATTGGGCAGGCGAACAGGGAAGGGAGCGGACACGGTTTGTGTCGGGTGCCCTTGTATGCTGCCTTGTAAGGAAGAAGAATAAAGGAGTTTGAAAAGTCACCGGTCCAACTTGTCCTCTCGATATCCCATCCACGCTACAACATCTACTGCCATGCTCGACAGCCACGCACCTACCACAGCTAAACCGGGTTGGGAAGGATGGTTCACCAGGTTGGAAGTTCCCAGAGCATGAAGTGGGAACACCTGGAACCTTGGCTCTGGCTGTGCACACAAGTAAATGTTGTGACTTGTCTCCTTTCGCAAAGTCCTGGTAATACGGGGTTCTATCCTACCTTGCACCGGGAAGTGGAAGTCCGCAAAATCCGGTGATCGTTTTCGATAAACTATATTCACGTGCTACTCGATACACAGCGATGACAATCAGTCATCAGCATCACTATAATGAATTAACTCTCGAGGACTTTTCGCACTTAGGTATCTTCTTCTTAAGCTCTCACCTTTTCTCCCTTGTGCGCTCTCTCGCTTGTCTCTTCATTGTGCCTTACATACCTTTTACAGGCTTTTGAGAACAATCGCGAACGAACAAGAATAGACCAGGCTGTCTCCCTGCTGCCCAAATGAAGTCACGTGACCCATCAACGCGCATTCCGCGCAACCTGGCTACAAGGCGTATCTAGGCAACGACACCGCGGAGAGACCTGGCGCGCGAATCCGAAGATAATAGGGTGTTCCGGCACACTCCAGAACCTTCACAACGTAAACAAATGTCTGCCATTTTTTTCTTCGGTTCATATGCAAAAGGCTCATTTTCAGAGCTACTGATGCACATTGAAAAACACTGTAACCAAATAATAATATCGATTTATCAAAGCTCTATGATGCATATGCCAATTGTTCGTTTCAGTCGCTATGTTATCTAAATCGAAATGTGGGTTGAAGCTGTAGTCAAAATTCGCGCCACTGAGACACATGATACTAAATAGCTTATCATGTAGCTGAGTGGTTTGGGCAGCCAATTACAGCATGATCTAGGCAGTAACACAGTCACATCATTACAGTCAGTTAAGAAAAAACAACTTGGGTTCGTCCAACCTCTCGGACTCCGAACAAAACTGCAGACGATCCATTTGTAAGCAACACATGGATCGCCGAATAGCGTCGCGAAATAGAGGTTGGTCCAGTTAAGAACGGGCTTCAGGGAGACACGGGAGGGAGTCAGTTCTTACCTCCAACACACAGCAGGCTCACCATGAGCGGCCTTACCACAATTTTCTCGTAAATGTTGTCATCGGTGGCTCTGTCGTCGCGGCTGTCGTCGTTTATGCAGCGAGGTCATCCAAGCAGCCAATGAGTGCGTCGATCCAACGTCGGAACTCTCGTCTTACGCTGCAAGGACGCCACAAGAAAGAGCTATCAATATGTCCCAGGAGTCGGAGGCAACTGCTTCAAAGGTAAAATCTGTGTAGTGACGTATCACCCATGCTACTACTACTACTACTGCTGCTGCTGCCGCTGCTACTACTACTACTACTCCTGTTGCTGCTGCTGCTATTACTACTACTACTGCTGCTGCTACTTCTACTGCTGCTGCTGCTGCTGCTGCTACTAATACTACAACTGTTACTACTACGAACCCTATAAGTCAAGATGGTTTGTTGCTCCTCATGTACCTCCATTTTACTTTTCTCCAACTCAATCTTCTTTTTTTTTCTCCTCCTCCTTCTTTTTATTTTTCTTCTTTTCCTCTGCCCCCTCCCTGTCCCCCCTGCCCCCCCTCTTTTTATTTTCTTTTTCTCCTTTTTCTACCTTTCCTCCTTCTCTTCCTCCTCCACCATCACCGCCTTCTTCACCACCACAACTTCTTCCTCCTCCTCCTCCTCCTCCTCCTCCTCCTCCTCCTCCTCCTCCTCATCGTCCTCCTCCTCCTCCTCCTCCTCCTCCTCTCCACTCCCCCCCCCCTTCCTCTTTCTCCTTCTTCTCCTCCTCACTTACCTACGACAGCAGCTGCTCCGAGGGCAGCAATGGAGTTTATCATTGCAGTCGTATTTGTCTCGGATCTTGATCAGGCACTGCTTCAGGCTGCCCTTTTTATCTTCTGTGCCTCCTTCTGAGACCGTTCCCAGCATCCTTAGCGAGAAGACTGGCACCCTCCACGAAACGAGAGGTGAGGGTGGGTGGGGATAGTGATGTGGTGGGGATGGGGGGTGGGAATTGGGGGGTGGGGATGGAGGGGTGGAGATGGGAGTTTGGGTGGCGATGGGGGATGGGGATCGGGGTGGGGTGGGGTGGGGATGGAGGGAGGGGATGGGAGATGGGAGGTGGGGATGGGAGATGGGGGGTGGGGATGGGAGGTGGGAGTGGGGATGGGAGGTGGGGAAGAGGGTAGAGGGTGGAGTGGGGATGCGGGAATAAGGGGCATTGGGGCAGGATCAACTTATTAAAAGCGGACAGGGAAGAAATCAATTTCCTTAGTGCGAGAAGGATGTTTTGTGCACTTTGCACTTACTCGCTAAATGCTTTCCTTCCATTACCCACCTCGTGCACAACTAGAGGAGTTTCCATGTCATTGATTCTTGGTTTGGAATCCTTAAAGACAAAATTGGAATTGTTGATGAGTGGCATTGAATCTAGTCACATGCCCATATAAATTCAGCTTGGTACCAAGAAACCAATATTGTTTCCCATACAATGTGTCAGTTATGTCTGGGATCCATGTAGAAAGGGTGTATTTATTTAACAGATTCAATCGCATGGGTTTGATGAGCAGCTGTAAAAAGCAATCCAGGAAATAGATATATCCATTTAGACAGCTCTACAGAGATTTACTGACTTTCTAACACGGTGTACATAATGTATGAAAACAGAGGTAAAAATCTGAGGTGGGGGGTAGGGGATGGGTGAGAAATAAAAAAATCAGTGAAGCTTTTGGTTTGATCAAGAGCATAGAAGGCGGAAACAGGCAACGCAATCCGCTCTGAAATGATACAAAAGAGGTACGTCCAAAGTAAGCAATGAAATTTACTCGAATGTCCAACGCCGGTAGAAAACTTTAATGAGGTAAAAGAAAAAGGTTTACTATTCTGAAACTAGGAATAAGCTTGTTAGAAGTGTTTATGACTCGCTAGCATTCGGAACCCTGATCAAGAAATCTACCACGCAGTCAACTCCCTCTGTCTAACATATGTTTACAGGCATAAAACAGTCATTTTGTATAGTTAATTTACAGCTCAGATGATTTGCATATAGAGGCGTCAAGCAGTGAAGACATACTATTCCGTGATACATCGTTTGCCCCGTTTGTCTGTGATGAAGTCAGACATGTTATCAGAAGGATCAGAGCAGCCAAGGCACCAGGCCTTGACGGATTACCCTGAGGCTGCAACAAAGCGGCTAATGAGAAAATCTTGCGCTTTTTTAAAAACCTGTTTATTCAATACTATGTTTAATTTTCACGACCTCCCGCATTCATGGTCATGTTCAGTGATAATTCCTATATATGAAACAGATGACATCATGAATACAGACAACTATGGAAGTAATGTTCTTATTAATGGTCTGCACATCTAACACCCCCGGTACACTGAGCTTAAAATACGCAGATGATCTGGCTCTGGTTGGTCTGATAGGGAACTGCGACGAGAGCAACTACCGCGAGGAGATATCTACACTAGAGTCATGGAGTCAACACCATAGCCTCCTCATCAACGTGTCCAAGACAAAAGAAATGGTCCTGGACTTCAGGAAGAAGAGCAGCGCTATGTCCCAAGCTGACAAGATCATTTTCACAGTCAGTAAAAATCACTGGATCAGAGCTTCTCAGCTTAGACAAACTCTGCGCTGACAGAACACTTAGTAAGGCCAGGCGCATCATGAGCAACCTCACTCACCCTCTCAACCGCCAATTCAAAGCTCTTCCGTCCGGCAAACGACTCCAGTCTGTCAGCACCTAGACTGAATGACAGGAAATCCTTCCTCCCTCAAGCTGTTGCTCTGTTGAATCAACCACAGCGCAGCCTGTAGCTATTCTTCTGTGTGTGTGTCAATGTGTGCGAGCGCACGTGCGCGCATGTGCGCGCACGCGCGTGTGTGTGTGTTGGTGCGTGTGTGTGTGTGTGGTAGCATGCGAGCGTGTGTGTACGTGCGTGTGCGTGCGTGTGTGTGCGTATACAGATTTGCTCAGTCCTCTCCGTAACGTGTGAGAGTGTGTGTATGTGTGTGTGTGTGTGTGTGTGTGTGTGTGTGTGTGTGTGTGTGTGTGTGTGTGTGTGTGTATGTGTGTGTGTGTGTTGTGTGTGTGTGTGTGTGTATACCTGTTTGTGTGTGTGTGTGTGTGTGTGTGTGTGTGTGTGTGTGTGTGCGTGCGTGTGTGTGTGTGTGTGTATTCGTGTATGTGTGTGTGCGTGTGTGTGTGTGATTGTGTGTGTGTGTGTGTGTATTCGTGTGTGTGTGTGTGGTGTGTGTGGTGTGTTGTGTGTGTGTGTGGTGTGTGTGTGTGTGTGTGTGTGTGTGTGTGTGTGTGTGTGTGTGTGTGTGTGTGTGTGCGTGTGTTTGTGTGAGTGAGTGTGTGTGTGTGTGTGTGTGTGTGTGTGTGTGTGTGTGTGCGTGTGTGTGTGTGTGCGTGTGTGTGAGTATGTGTGTGCGTGTATGTGTGAGTATGTGTAGTTGTGCGCGCGCGCATGTGCGCATGTGTGTATGTGCGTGTGTTTGTGCGCGCGCATGTGCGTGCGTGTGCATGTGCACGCACGCGCATAATTTGCAACTGGGCGCTGTAGCGACCAAAATAATTTCCCGGCCAAAACAGTTTCCGGAAGTCATCGCAGAGTTATCTGCTCGGCTCTCTCTTTATGCGATTTACCGCTCCTGCACCTGTTCTTCGCATGGAATATATCCCGACAAACGACGCATTAGTTGCTTTACGAGTTTTTGTGTTTTTGGTGCATTTGTGTAGTTTAACACATAATGTAGCGTTCAAAAAAGTTTTTCCCGTGCAAAGCCGTCTCTCCTGCCGGAAATAATATGGGAGTCACCTCCCTGTAGTCTATTTTTAGTCTGGTTTTATAAAACGCGACCGTTGACTGACTTCGCACGCCCGGGGAGTTATGCTAAGATCCGGCCGCGTTAATATATCTGCGTTTTGTGACAAACGTCTTGCTCGGCGGTACTGTACTCCATGCACCTTAACGGTCCGCGTGATTCGGGTGTAATCTTAAGTTAAACGACGTTCCGAATGTTTCCGACTTTGACCATTTCAGCAGCACCAATAAACGTCGTTTAGCTTAAGATTAGCCTACACCCGAATCACGCGGACCGTTAAGGTGCATGGAGTACAGTACCACCGAGCAAGACGTTTGTCACAAAACGCAGATATATTAACGCGGCCGGATCTTAGCATAACTCCCCGGGCGTGCGAAGTCAGTCAGGCGGAGTGGCGGGTGCCGTCTCTTTTTAGAGTGTAATTCTCAGCACGTCCCTCGCAGATAACTCTGCGATGACTTCCTGAAACTGTTTTGGCCGGGAAATTATTTTGGTCGCTACAGCCGCCAAACTTTTATTTGTCATTGTCACTCATCACCTTTTTCCGTCAGAGAGCTCTATGTACATACTACTTAATCACACACCCTCCTCGTGTTATAAACTTGTTTGTCCTCTGTAATAGCAAGAAGTTTACTTACCTGGACGGTGGTGGAGAAAAAATCTGCATAGAACAAGCAGAAATTCGACCGCAGTATTGAACTGTGGATCACATTTTCCTCCTGCACTACACGATACTGATATTGTCTGTGGTGTTGGGCGGGACAAACTGTGTATAGGTAGTGGCAACCGAAAATAAATATTGGATACATGGTGTGTATTTCATATCAGTTATGTTTTTGTGTGATTAATTGTTCAGCAAAGGGGCTCCCACTTATCCACAGAATTTGCATTCTGTTCCCAACATTTGTACATTTGTCGGATCCGCTGTACTTCGCCAGCTTTGAAAATTAAAAATTTCTTTATTTCGCGATTCTTCATGGAGTAAGTGCAGCGAAAAAACGGTCAATGAGGAGTTATAATAATGCTTGAAAACTGCTTAATTTTCACAGTAAGTCATTAGCCAACAAAACAATCAATCAATCAATCTCTCCACCGCCTTCTACAGAGCGAGCCAAGGTGTTTTTAAAAGAATTTTTGCAATCTTGTCAAATCCACCTTCCTGGATACTCGTCCTACCTTGTGACCATCGTGTTCTGCTTGGATCGACCTGACGTACCCTGGAGCCTGATTTTTGAAAACTGCATAAAGTCGCCTACATTTACGGCGTATTACATGACAAAATCTGATATCCGTCTTTATATGTAGTTGAGTAAACGTTCAGAACATTGCCAAAATAACGCGTAGATGGATATTCAGTCAGTTGTTTCTGTCACTGCCACCGCAGCACGCCACCAACGCTGAGACTGTAGAAGCCTCTTCAAGGGGTTTTCATACTGTGCACTCCACTGCAGACACTATACACGAGGGGCGAGCTCCCTCGCAGCAGGACAAGACACGTCCAGACGCATCTCGTGCAGCGCTGCCTGTCGCTAGAGGGCAGCACCAGGCGTGGCTTGTCAGCCCACAGCGAGGACGTCGCAGTGCTTCCCCTATCGCCTTTTTGCACGGACTGTCAACACCAGTGCGGATATCTAGAGCTGACTACATTCACCGGTAACTCTCTTTTGATATGACTGTGCTCTCTCTCTCTCTCTCTCTCTCTCTCTCTCTCTCTCTCTCTCTCTCTCTCTCTCTTTCGCTCTTGCTCTCAATCTTTCAATCTCTGTCACACTCTCTCTCAATCTTTCAATCTCTGTCACTCTCTCTCAATATTTCAATCTCTCTCTCTCTCTCTTTCTCTCTCTCAATCTTTCAAACTCCGTCACTCTGTCACTCTCTCTCTCTCTCTCTCTCTCTCTCTCTCTCTCAATCTTTCTCAATCTTTCAATCTCACTCTCTCTCAATCTTTCAATCTCTGTCACTCTCTCTCAATATTTCAATCTCTCTCTCTCTCTCTCTCTCTCAATCTTTCAAACTCCGTCACTCTGTCACTCTCTCTCTCTCTCTCTCTCTCTCTCTCTCTCTCTCTCTCTGTGTGTGTGTCACATAAATGAATACATCAAATGTCCAGAAGCTGCTGATGCCACCTTTTTGATAGATGGACGTGGATACATGAAAACACGCAAGGTAGCAATGTATCTTTATTATGCCTTCCGATTACGAGACCAATTTCTTGCTAGTTTAGAACATGACCATGAACAATAATGTTATGATAAAAGAATGTGCGTTAATACTATATTTTTACTGTTTCCATTGTTTGATTGTTACCGATATGTACTAGCGAATATGTTCACTTGGATTGTACACCTTGTTTCAAATTGTGGCTCAAGTATACTGGCTCCTCAAAAAGAAGCATGCTGCCAGCATGGATACGTGCGCTATACAAGTAGACATCATCATCATCATCATCATGTATGTATTGTTGTGATGGGCCGGTGGCCTAAACAATAAAATCAATCAATCAATCAATCTCTGTCACTCTCTCTCTCTCTCAATCTTTCAAACTCCGTCACTCTGTCACTCTCTCTCTCTCTCTCTCTCTCTCTCTCTCTCTCTCTCTCTCTCTCAATCTTTCAAACTCCGTCACTCTGCCACTCTCTCTCTCTCTCTCTCTCTCTCTCTCTCTCTCTCTCTCTCTCGCCTATTCGACCAATTTTATATCGATGTACATCTTTCATCCTAGCCTTAACTAACAATAGAAATGTACTAAACACAGATCAATATGCTGTCATAACCTCTACCACACTGCTGTACCACGGTTTTAAATTTAATATAATATGTAAAATATTTCACACTGATAGCTAGTTGGCCGTAAATAAAGAATCAATCAATCAATAAAACTATCTCCGCCTGTCTGTCCGTCCGTCCGTCCGTCCGTCCGTCCGTCCGTCTGTCTGTCTGTCTGTCTGTCTGTCTGTCTGTCTGTCTGTCTGTCTGTCTGTCTGTCTGTCTGTCTGTCTGTCTGTCTGTCTGTCTGTTTGTCTGTCTGTCAGTCTGTCTGTCTGCCTGTCTGCCTGTCTGCCTGTCTGCCTGTCTGTCTGTCTGTCTGTCTCTCTCTCTCTCTCTCTCTCTCTCTCTCTCTCTCTCTCTCTCTCTCTCTCTCTCTCTGATGTATAGTGTAGTCAGATCGTGCAAAACGAGTCGAAGTTCTTGTTAGAGATTAGAAAGCACCTTATCATTGAATTAAAAAATGTATGGACAAATTCATTGACAGTGAGTGGTACATATGAGCTCTACAGATCCTTCAAGACAGACTGGATGAGAGAAAAGTATTTGTATATATTGGATTAAAAAGTTTTCCGAGATGTATTTGTCCATTTTAGGACAGGGTTTAGCAACTTGTTCACTCACAAGCATAGATTTGCAAAAGAGCGGCCTGATAATGCTTATCTATGCCCAGCTTGCTATGAAAATGACGAAAGTGAAATGCATTTGTTGTTTGAATGTCCTGCCTATGAGGATCTGCGACGAATGTAATCTCCATATTGGTGATGAATACGAATGCATTTGACGTTAAGACGCTCTTGTCACTGGAAGAACCAAAAGCAGTACTCACGGTTGCTATGTTTCTGTATTATACGTTTAAGAGAAAACAAGAAGCGATTTGTCTTGCGGTGGCCGATGAGGCATATTATTTGTAGCTGAGTTGTGATGGGCCGGTGGTTGTTAAGTTGAGCTGTACGCTTCTGTTCCGTTATTCTTCATTACAACTACGCATATGGAAAGAAAAGTAGACAGCGATCTTCCATTCATTTACAAATCAAAATAGCGACTGCAGAAATTGCGTCTTGTTGATCAAACGAATTACTTACAATTAGAGTCTCCAATCCAATGAAGAGAATTGCATCC
Organism: Theodoxus fluviatilis; assembly: GCA_034096865.1. Classification (NCBI taxonomy): domain Eukaryota; kingdom Metazoa; phylum Mollusca; class Gastropoda; order Cycloneritida; family Neritidae; genus Theodoxus; species Theodoxus fluviatilis. The sequence continues at coordinate 17,977 of JAWQFJ010011201.1, forward strand.
CTGTGTCCCACAAACTGTTCATGGTCTCACAGCACGAAAACGAAAACGGCAGTCACAATATACCGAAACGTCTTTGACGGGAATGAGTCCTGGAGGCGGGTGTGTGGAGTACCAGCCGTTGTTCTAGCATTCAAGGGAAGACGTCTGCTATCTTCGGATGAGGGACTTGGCTGGTGGCTCCAGTCTCATCAAAGGCAGGTTGGACGGGTGCCCCTGGAGAGACAGCTTCATGTTGTGGCTCCTTTTCCCGACGCTGTTGTGGCAGGGATTCTCCGGTGATAGCGACGAATCGAGTGGCAGGATAAGGAAGAGGTCGTGCACTGCAGCGTGGCACTGACCATTTTCCTGAAGGTGAGGTGGAGGTTGATGCCAAATCTCGAGAGTGGCAGAGATGGCGGAGATTTCGAGCTGGAGACGTCCGATGGTGAAATGGAGGCAGTAGTATGTGGTCGTTTCCTCCGTATACAGCGTCCGGCTCCGATGGTAGTCCAGAAAGTTGAAGAAACAACATGATGTCTCATCCTGCCGACGACGCCAAATGTGGTGGAGTGGGGTACGGCTTGGGCACAGGCATGAGACAAATCGTAGCTGCTTTCCACAACTGTAATTTTACCCATGGAGCTGCTGGCAGGTCCCAGGCCGGATGGTAATGGCCTAGTCCAACCCAAGACCATGGTGACAGTGGTCTCTCAACCCAGATGGGATGGGGTCTCTCTGGGCCTGCCGACTGTCCCTCCTTATCAAAGAAATGCGCGGACGCCAGGGGAACCAGACTTTGGATCGGCCGTCGCTATGTCAGCCTGTCCCTGGCTTTGTGTTTGCCTAATATTTGAAAAGCTTATTGCTGTCTTATACTTAACCGAAATTATTCATACCAAGTGTTGCCTCGATAAGCACAACAAAGTCGATCGAATGAAAATGGCACCATTGAAATCAGATGTCTTAATTTAGAGAAAACATCAAAGTTGTCTCTGATATTTACCAAATCAGACTTAGCAAGCAAGGACGGCAGAAGGGAACTGTCCATGGTCACATGTCAAGTCCAATAAACAAACGATGGAGAAAGCCGCTCTGCGACCCTCTCAGACTGATAAGCTACATAGCAAGCTGGTCTTGCAACCTATCACCACAGCAAACTACCTTCGAGGCATGGCTGGTTTTTCTAATAACTACATTTTATTTGAGGCCTGGCTGGCTTCTACATTCTTACGTGTTCGTTATTTGACACACGCATAAACCTGCAACTCATTACAATAGTAGTACATTAGTTTATCATCTGACAACTCACACGGAAAACATGGAGAAAGGATCACTTCAATGTGCACACGAGTAAATCCGCGACTCTTTCCATTTGTGTACAATTCTTAATAATGCGGAAAGGACGTATCGTCACAGTGTTCATGATGTCTTCCCTCTAATTCATCGGGATTATGATAGAAAGTGACCGAGATTTTAGGAAATAATGGGAACTGTATTAGACGTTGAACCATTGGTAAAGTAAGGAATAATAAAAATCACACACACACACACACACACACACACACACACACACACACACACACACACACACACACACACGCACACACACACCTATTCCCACTTTGAAAGAGCCTCCAGGTATGCCGTCAAGACCTGGAGCCATGGTTTCTCTGATTCCTTGGAGAGGGCTTAACCTTTCTCATCAGAGTTCATCTCGGCGTCTAAAATGTCATGATATACTGATTTTTTGTCATCAGACACATTCTGTTGGGGCGCACTATCATTTTGGAAAATAATTTCGGAATGTCTTCTTCATATTTCTGCATCAATATAAGGCTGAGAAGGTGACTGCCTGGTGGACTTCTTGATAAGAGTCCAGAAGAAGTGAGAATCATTACGGCTTTTAGAAAGTATTCCACATTTCAACCAACTTTTTTTTCTTTCCTTGAATAAGGCTTTAGTGTAGAAGATGAAGGGATATGCATTTGTCTTATTCTGATACTAGAGAATCATAGTAGCGTCCTCCACGAACTTCGCATTGGCATTATTCGTATCTAAATCAGGCGGCGTGCGCATCACAAGAAAGTGACGAACTTCGTATCTCTTATGTCGAATAGAACAGCAGACGAAGTTCTTTGCTGTGAACGAATGGATCAGAGTAGAGGTCCATTGCTGCCTTGTGAGGAATCTGAAACACCATTATAGAATAACACTCTTAATCAAAAATCAACATGAAATCAAGTCCCAGACTGGTTGAAAGTACTGTTCCAGGGGCGGATCAGTTCTTTTTATTTTTTTTTTTTTTTTTTTTTGGGGGGGGGGTTCCAAACTTTTTTAGCAAGCAGGGGGGGGGGGGGGGGGGGGCTTTCCAAGTTTTTTTAGCAAGTGAAGGGGTGGGGGGGTGGGGGAAATTTCCAAACTTTTTTTAGCAAGCGGGGGGGGGGGGGGGGGGGGGGAGGATTTCCAAACTTTTTTACCAAGCGGGGGGGGGGGGGGGTGAGGGAGGGAGGGTTTCCAAGCTGGGGTGCGCGGGGGTGGGGGGGGTGGGGGTTTCCAAAATTGTTATACCAAGCGGAGGGGGGGGGGGGGCGGTTTCCAATCTTTTTTAGCAAGCGGGGGGTGGGGGGGGTTTCCATTTAGCTAGGGGGGTTTCCAACTTTTTTAGCAAGCGGGGGGGTGGGGGGGGGTTTCAAAACTTTTTAGCTAGGCGGGGTGGTGGGGTGTTTCCAAACTTTTTTTAGCAGCGGGGTGGGGGGGGGGGGGAGTTTCCAAACTTTTTTAGCAAGCGGGGGGTGGGGGGTTGGTTTCCAAACTTTATTTAGCTAGCGGGGGGGGTGGGGGGGTTCCAATCTTTTTTTAGCAAGCGGGGGGGTGGGTGGGTTCCAAACTATTTTTAGCTAGCGGGGGGTGGGGGGGGGGGGGAGGGCGAGTTTCCAATCTTTTTTAGCAAGCGGGGGGGTGGGGGTGGGTTTCCAAACTATTTTTAGCTAGCGGGTGGGGGGGGTGTTTCCAATCTTTTGTTAGCAAGCGAGGGGGGGGGGGGGGGGGGGGCGGGAGGTGGGGAAATGGTCTCATCTGGCGCATTTTCATGACAAAACATTATGTATATATATATGTATGTCGTCATACGTGACGTAGACACTTCGGATTGGATAGGTGATGATTTGTCAAACCCTTCAGTCCTGAGGAAGGCTTTCAGCCGAAAATTTGACGTTAAGTAAGGCTTGTTTGTTTGCTCGCTTTTTTTTTTTATATATATATATATATATATATATATATTATATATTATATATATATATATATATATATATATATATTTCTTCATTTTATGTTTTTATTTTTCTAGGGGTGGGGGGTGGGGGTGGGGGGTGGTGGTTCCCGCAAGCATCGCATAACTTGATGTTTTGATTAACTAGTAAGAAAATCGAGCAATTTAAAACGTCAAGAGTGACATCTTTTGGGTCGCCATTTCTTTGGATGCCAATCTTTTGTAGGCCAACCAGTTGGTCGCAAAAACTACGCCTGAAATGTTTACTGTTTGTCAGTCAAGCCCTTTCATTTTACAAATCAGCAGTTGAAACGACCTGGTATCATTTTCTTGTGATTATATTAACGTTAGGACAACTGAAGAATGCAAAAATACTCACCGAAAACGAGTTCGGCAAATCGTCTGTTTTCATGAAGTACGTATGGGCAAAACTTGTGAATTACCATATCGCAGACAACCGGATGTCACGTGGCAGCACAAAGTGTGACGTAGAATGCAAGAATTCCTCATAGCGAAGTGAATTTCAGTTCGCCGAGGACGCTACTATGATTGCCTACTGTCTTTACTCTTCTGTATTGTTTCAGAATGTTTTCAGTTAAGCTTTTTGCTTACTATACCCTAGGTCAAATAAAAAAGCTTATCTTTTTATTTTTAAAATGTTATTAACTTTTATTCTACTCTAATGCTGCCTGCGTATTTTTCCAAAGCTTTCTGTACACTTTTGTGGAGTTTGATCATTTGAACTGTTGGTTTTCCTTGTTGCGTCCAAAAGTGTTTTTTTCTTAAATTCTTCAGAGTAAATCAGATCTGGAACGCACGATAATATTGTAGCGCAATCGAGCTATTTACATCATTTCGCTCGTGCTGTTGCTTAGTTACATGACGTAGTCGGTATACATTTGTCTTGGCTGTGTCACTTGACGTTATTCGTGAAGCATCGGGACAGGCGAGTAGATCGTACTTGGTTCTCGAAGATTCTAGATATCATGTAAAAAGGTACATAAGAGCTTAAGAAGAAGATAAGCAAGTGTGATAGAGTCCTCTACGGGTTGACAATCTTCTTGCGATCTACTACACGCAGCTGTACTCTAGGTCCCGCCCACTGTGAAAGCATCCAAGCGACACAGCGTCTCTCATGTTGAATGGATGCACGATATACCAGAAGATGTACCAAGCGAGGCACAACCGAATCGTAGATCTCATTTATAAGAACTTGCCTCAGACAGAATCGTGCTCAAGGACAGCGTTGTGTCTCCGCAGCTGTTCCACTGCAAAATCCCTTCACCCCCACCCACCCCAACCCTCCTCCCCTCCCTCGATGCATATGCAGCATTGTTGGCACAGAACCCGTGACCCACAGGGGTCAGGCACGCGACATGGAAGTAGAGCATCCTGCAGTGGCTGCAGTCAGGCGATACAAACATTAGTGGGAGTGTGGGAACCAAGCCACGCCTGCGTCTCCGGGAGACTGGCAGTGGGAGTAGGCGGGGGAGGACTGAAATCAAGCAGAAGTCTTCGCTTTCAACTTCCTGGTCGTCCATTGCTAAGCTTTCATTTCGTTCCTGATGATATGATCATGATCTGATTTTTAAAATAAATGTAGCATGCTTCATACTTAAGCTGTACTCAAGCTTAACACAATCAGCCTCTTTCAAATGTCGACTATTTGCCTCGTCACTGTTTCTCGCTCAGTACCCATGGCAAAGTTAAGACAATACTTCTCAAAAGTGTGGAGAATGGGTGTTGGGCAAGGCAACCCTGGAAAGTGAAGAGGCGACACGCTGTACCTTACGTACTCATGAAGCTCTTGTGCACAGCGTCCTTACAGTTTATTCATTGTCTCTGAATAGTAATATTTTTCGTTAATCACGTTGCACGCCTTGTCTCGTCTCCCACCAGGTGGCACGAGAACGCCCCCTGCAAGGCAACAACAGGCCAACGCTCTCTGTCCCAGATCCAGGCCCACGGCAGGCGGAAGTGAGCAAGTGCGCAGACGCCTGCGTTTCCCTGGAGACAGTGGAGCGTCCAGATCTGACTGTAGGCTGAAGACGTCACGACGCTGCTGAGTTTTGTTTCACCTGTCTGCTCAGCATGGCCTCGGGACAGGATGACTGGGTAAGCACGTGCGTGTTGTAAGTTGCAAGAAAACAAACATAAAACAAATTAGCACCAACAAACAGACAAACAAACAGAGAAACAAACAACAAACGTCCCTTCCTACAGAGAGTCACTCCATATGTAAACACTGAAAAACACAGAATATGCGAGAGTTTCAGTTGGAAAGATAATGTAACTGACTGGTCAAAATGTAAAGTTTCTGAGTCAGTTGCTCTATTTAAATTTTGTAAATGAGTGCCTTGCATCAACTGTGTACAGGATGAATGTCAGTGTACTCCATGTCTGTGTGTATTGCTGAATAAGACAGCCCTGCGTAGCGACCTCTTCAGCTGCTTATGAAACAGTGACACTTTTGGAAACAGCAAAGGCGAGATTCGTCACTCGTGCATAGAAGGAATGGATGGATTGGTGGAGGGAGGAAAGGAGGAGGGGGGAGGAGAGAAAGAGAGAGAGAGAGAGAGAGAGAGAGAGAGAGAGAGAGAGAGAGAGAGAGAAGGATTGCAAGGATAGACGAAGGGAGAGAGAGCAGTACAGGTAGGAGGAATGGTAGCTTGAGCGTCACGCGTTACTCTCATTTGTGGACTGGACTTAACTCTCTTCCATTCGCTGATTTTCCTATGTTTTTTGGTAGGTTGCAGGTTGCTAGTGAAAATAGTTTTTTTTTCCTCAAATAACTGTTATTTGAAGCAAAGAGGTGTTCTAGTTTTTTCCACTTTCCACTGTCTTTTGTCTCCACTTTGTTATGTATTTCACGTCCACGTTTGTTGTGGTTTTTTTACTTCAACAAACGATGGTTTTCTTTCAAGAGATGTTGTATCCGAGGCTTGTTGCTCAGATAGCACGGTATTGTTCTCTTGAAAACACACATATCTTCATAAACGTGGATGCAGCCAGAGATGACTACAGGCGCTTCCTGAACGTTGTCTCTTGGACTGACAAAGACGTCCTAGTTGCAGCAGTCAAAACGTCGTCTCAGACTCTCCACGGTTCCACTGTGATTGTCTAGACTTCCTCTCTCCAAACGCTGGCGCAATTCCGGCCGCTGATTTTTTCCCCCCAAACGCGCGTATATAGAGACCCTGACTTCAGGAGCTTTTGGCATCTTCGGACGTGACGTCAACAGTCGCGAGGTTCTTTGGATAACGCTGGTCGCCATTTTTCTTGTTCAAATCGAATGGAAAACTATGAATTTAGGAATACTGAGGCCTAGTCAAAGAAACGGTTGCAAGAAAACAGTATCAATTTATCAATACTATTTGTTTGTCTAATGAATAGTTCGCTGAAATCGCTCATTAAAAATGTTAAAAATTGACCGCAGATCCCAGTGTCAATCTCCTAAATTCAGTATCAGAGTTATGTCCCATGTGGCTTAATAGGGACAATGACTTCGGGAGCTTTCGGCATCTTCGGATGTGATGTCAGCAGTCGCGAGGTTCTTTGGATAACGCTGGTCGCCATTTTTCTTGTTCGATTCAAATGGAAAACGATGAATTTTAGGAATACTGAGGCCTAGTCAAAGAAACTGTTTCAAGAAAACAGTATCAATTTATCAATACTATTTGTTTGTCAAATGGGGTTATTAGGGTCTGCAACGAAGCTGGTAATCAGGAGTATTTGCCGCTGGTGCTCTTTCGCGCGGAGAAACCAAAAAGTGGTCTCTGGTCAGTACAAATTGGCTTCAGAACGCAGTGAGAGAGTACCAAGAGGTGTTCATTTTTTGTTTTTAAGCAGATACGTCTGTTGCTTGTTTATTGTCGCAGTATGCAGGCATGAAGTGTCGAAGCTAGGTTCGAGCTTGCAAGCAGATGTAGCTAAATATGGCGTGGATCGGTGTAGTGTAGTGCTGTTGAATACTAGGTCTCTCTCGTTCTCAGCATTTCTGCTTCAGGAATGCAGTGCATGATTATTGAACAGAGCTCGCGCAAACTACATTGACTCGTTACAAATATCATTAAATGCACTCGCATATTCATTGTTGTTGTTGCTGTCCTCCTCATGTTTCCATGTTCGTCTTTGTTTATCCTTTTTGTTGATGTTACGAATAGACCCATCGTGTCTCCTTACGCAAAACGTGAAAAAAGTTAAACTATCATACTATGGGCATCAAGGCTTGATTCGCTCTTAGTCCTCATTTGCTCCAGTTTTAACTAGCCGTCATAGGCTAATAAGCAGTAAAGCTCCATTCGTTCGTTCATTCATTCATTCGTTCTGTCGGTCATTATGTATTTGCTAATGCATTCGTTTGTTCGTTCATCCCCATTGTCTGCATGTACAGGTCGATGCGTCTGAAATCACTCATTAAGACAGTTCTTAACCGGGCATATCTTTGACTGGGCGAACACTTAGCTCAGGAACTTATCCTGAGAGTAGGTAAAGCATATGCGAAAAGTTTTCTGTCCGAACTACACAGTTACACGAGAAGCTGTCTAATATAGTACAACTCTGTAGCCCAACTTTAGACTTTAGTTTCGATGTCGACGCACAACTCAATATTAATAATGTAGCAATATTCATTAACTATTGATGTACTCTACTTTGTGCTTTGAGACATTAATACCGTTATTTTGGTACGATGCCTATGTTTGTGTGTCAGTAATCCTGAAAATGAGCGTTTTGTGTGACAATAGGCCTATGGTGCGCCCTGCCAGAGCAAGCCCTGGGAACACCATGTACACGTCAAACCTTGTTTCAAAGGAAAGTGTTAGTCCGGTTAAAAACGGCCTGTTTAGCGCATATTCCCTTGTACATGCTTGTGTTGTAGTGGCCACACACAGGTTCAACCGTGGGTCCGTTATGCAAGGAGGGAGGGACTTTGTGAGGAGATTGACACCCCACAGGCTGCCACAAGCTCGGGAGGGGAATTCACGACTACTCTTATTCTAAAAACAAAATAGTTGTACAGGTCTGCATCAAGAAAATCTGCAGGAAAATCCACTGCCGAACACCATCCTGTCTTGAGGCTGACTGGATCAGGAAGGTTTTGGCTTGATGGTGTTGTTAGTTTTGGAAACTTTGGGGCCAAAGCGTCGGCACAATCTATGTCGTATTCCCCGCCGATTGCTTTGTTTACCTTCAAAGCAATACAGCCCTTGACCCTTTGAATTAGGTTTGCTTTCGTCCCGACAATGGCTGTTGCGTTTCCCGTAGGAACTGTTTCAATTCCGGCACACGCCATCGTTCGATATTAACAGTGTGCATTGCCGCCATAGTTACAATAATGCAGTGTACTGACCAAACAGGCGCAATAACTCTTGCGCTTAGCTTGTCAGGGGAAGCAACAACCCCCGTTGCAGACCCTAATA